>PVJH01002936.1:0-154820 GCA_004026705.1 Nesogale talazaci
AAAGACCCAGGAAGCCAAAAATGAGGAGACCACCCTCCCCCTCCCAACCCCTTGAAATCTGGGTGCAAAGATGAACCACCTAAGGGACCATGGAGCCACAAAACCCAGAAGAGGTGGAAGGGCTCTGGGAAGGCGATGCCCCTGGCACCAGACAGCAAAGCTTAAGGGAGTGGGAGTGGGAGGGCCGTATCCAGATGGGCTTCCCCAGAGAAGCAGGAAGTGGCAGGAGGGGGGGGTAGGGGGTGGGTGGGAAGGCAGCTTCCCATGTGGCATAGAGTTGATTCCAGTTATGATTGACAGAGACTCTAGGGAATAGAATCATCTTTGTGGAGCCCCCAAACAGGTTTTTCTCCTGTATAATAGCCAGTGGGTTTAAACAGCCTTCTTTTGTTACATGTCTAACCAGTGTGTCACCTGGACTTCGGGCTGGGAGGGAACATCCAGTAGAAATGGTTTTTCTGTGTCTAAAGTCCTCCTTCAGTAAATGAACACTTCAAATGAGGTGGTGGGCCTTCTTAGAACTAAGTGCTCAGAGACGACTCACAGTGGACCCTCTGCGACAGAGCAGAACTGCTTGCTGGGGTTTCTGAGGCAGTATGTTTTTATGGAAGCAGACTACCTCTATTTTCTCCTGAGGAGTCGCTGTCCCACCAACCTCGGGCACCAGAGATCCGACTTCCTGCTCCACTCACGGCCACAGAGTAGATTCCCACTCCCAGCCAACCTGGAGGACAAAAGAGAATAGCCCCAGTCGGTTTCCAAGACTGAGAATCCTTACCAGAAGGGCAGGCCTCATTTGTCTCCCTGGGAATGGCAAGGGGGATTGAACTGCTGACCTTGTCAAGAGCAACCCAACACATAACACACTGTGGCACCGGGGCTCCTTTCTGCTTATGCCTATTTTCTTGACACTTACATTGGACTCAATGTGGTTCACATCTTTCTAGTACTGTGAGCCAGACACAGGCCAAGCAGGGAGCCATTGTTTGTTGATTTCCCATCTCAGTGTGCACACAGCCTGTGGCATTCCTGTCCTATATTTGACACACAGGAAGTGGGTCCTAAGACACAAGGAGTGATAAGGATTTCTGATGAGGAGTGTCTTCCCCAAGGAGGCGTTGGTGGGCTCCCCATGAATACCAGCCTTCATGGAAATCTTATGATGGCTTGGAGCTACCCCTGCTCCATTCTCTGCCGGCCACAAGACTAAAAGGTGGAGCAAGCAATTGGTGATGGGCTGCTAACCTAAAAGTGGGGGGTGGGGGGAGAGGGGAGAGGAGCTATTGAAGTGACCAGATTTTAAGTTCTTGATCAAAAATTTGGTCTATGTGGAGCAACCAAAATGTTCATAGAATGCAAAAATAGTATTGTAATATATTTATTTAATTTTAAAACGCCGCGGGATGCAGCACAAATTGTTAAAAAGCAGGATGTCTGGTCACCTTATGTGGCAGAAGGAAAGCCTGTTGATCTATTTCCTGCTTCCACCAAGGTTGCAACCAAGAAAACTCTATGGGGTGTGGCTTCTCTGTGAGGCAGAAGGCACTTGAAGCAACCGGTTTGAGTTTTTGTCTCTTTTTTTTTCATTTGCCTTCAAAAGCCAGACTCGCTGCCATCATAGTATCAATCCCAACTCACAGTGACCCTCCAGGACAGGTGGCTTCACACTGCTGGCACTGTGGTTAACAGCCCAATGTATAACCACTTCGCCACCAGGGCTTTTCCGCTTGCCCCACCCCCACCCCAACCAAGACCAGACCAAGACTTTGTCTTCAGTGAGATGAGCAGCAGCCCATCTGCCTTGCCTTCAAGACCTAGGGAATTACAATGTGAGCACTGGCCCTTTAAGAGAGGGTTGACCAACAGAGGGTGGATAAAGCACTCCCCCACCCCCAACCTTGTGCGGGTGGTGCCAAAGTTCATGTCCACTCCAACTCAGTTTGCTGCCAGGACGGTTTGAGGACAAGCTTCTCAGAAGCCTTCTGGTAAGGGCATTCTGGAGCCTCCGATAAGTAGAGCGTCCATGCGTCATCGTCAGTGAAAAAGTGGCAGCCAGCTCAGAGAGGCAGCCCAGGCCCTCCAACCCAACCAGTGAGGGGCCCCGTCAGGTTGAACCTCGGTCATCCCTGAGGTCCGTCTAAGGCCAGTCACACGCAGCTGCTTTGGCGTTTACCAGCTTTGACTAAGCTCATCTTCCAATCAGCTGGCAATGCAGGTAAAGAGAGTTTCTGTGCTAAAAGTGAAAGCTCAGTCCTTCGAACTCACAGTGTGGGGCATGGACAAAGGCACTTTACGCATTTTAGACCTTCTTAGAAGACACTATCAACATTCACTGCATGTGATTTGCGTACGCTGTGTTATTTAAATCCCATAACATATTGTCATTATCAGTTTATCACTGGGAGGATTGAGGCCCAAAGAGATTTTTAACTATGGGGGATTAAGCATTTGACCCAAGATCACCTCGCAGTCAAATACATACCAGGCAAAGTACATTCTTTCCTGTGTACATGTCTCGGATGGACGCGGTATAAACAAACAAACAAAGACTCCAAACACTGCCAGGGACCCATAGCGACCCCAAGGGCAGAGCGGAGTTGCCAATTTGGGTTTCTAAGGCTGCTCATCTTTAGGGGAACAGGATGTCTCATCTTTCTCCCCCTTGAAAGACGAACTGAAACCTCGAACCGGTGGAGCAGGGACCAACCAGTCCAAGACTTTTCTCCTTCTGGGAAGTGTCTTTGAATTTGAGAGGACGGTGGACCACTGAACAGGGTCAGAACTAAGGGACGGGACTGCTTTGGCAGATTCCCTGGCTGGAGCCTCCCAGAAACTAAGAAGCCCCTCTCCCTCCCTGGGCTTCTCAGAAGTCGGAAATTGTCAGTCACAGACAACAATATGGCCTCCTAGGACTCCACTGAAAAGCCACTCTATGCCCTGCCCTCAGAGGAGCAGTGTCAGTGGGCACCCGAGGCGTAGAGGGAGAAGACCCTGGACGAATTGTCACCGCCTGCTGGCGCCTGGTCTGGTTGACTCCCTTTTCCCCTCTCTGCAGCTCTACCAGTTCAACTCCTAGGATCCAGGGGGCCACCTCCCCAAGGCACCTGAGCCTCCTACACTCTATACCCCACTGTCCGCTCTGGAAGCGTTCCTCCAGGCTGTGGCCCAGCCTCCTGGCCTGTCTGGGCACCTTTTTTTGCACCTGCGGGACTGGCCACCAGCCACCGCTGCTGGACACTGTATAGACAGGGTCCACGGCGATGATTGGAGACGCCACCTCTAACCCATTTCAAAGAGGAAAAAACAGACGCCATGGGGTCAAATTTAAGGAAGCAAAGCGGATAAGCTCTGAGTCCACGCCTCCCCTCTCCTCTCCTGGATCGTCTCCATGCTTGTTTCAGGACCTTGAGCAGCTGATGAGCAAAGGGGGAGGAAGGTGTCTTTTCCTCCACACACATGCCTGAACCCACTCGCAAACCTGCGACTCCGGTGTCTGGGTGGGGGCTGCCTGAGATGTGCAAGGACCTACACCTGAGAACGAAAGGGGACTGTGGCAAAGCGTGAAGTCAGTCAGACCCCAAACCTCTAGCATGGTCTGGCTCCGAACACGGATGACGCAGAAATCTTGGTCTCTGTTTTTCCCCTACTAGTGCCAGGCGCAAGGAGTTAAGCTCGGGACTTGGGCAGAAATGGGGACTAAGGCCCTCTTGGTTCCCAGGAAGTCACATCCTTGAAAAAGGAATAGAGCGCAAGTTGATTTTCTCTGCAAACGGGCTAGCCTATCTCAGCCAGTATCAGCTGAGTATCAGTATCAGCAGGCAGCGCCAGTGAAGAGGCAAAGCGGTCCTCACCGTCCACATCGCGCCCTATGAGCACTGAGTAAGAATGGTCCCAGTGCTGCCTGCAGGGGAGTTAGGAGCCTGTCGTGTGTTCGGAGCGGAGTTGAACCCGAAAGGTCAGTTCAAATCCATTAGCTGCTCTCAGAAGAAAGACCAGACCCGACCCACAAGGAGTGACAGTTGTCAGAAACTCGCAGAGACCGTTCAACCCTGCCCTTTGGGTCCCTCCGAGAGGGAATCGGCTCAATGACAATGAGTAAACACGGTTAGGAGTACGGATGGGTTCTGGGACCTACGGACTTCAGAGCAGACCAATGCTGTAATCTGGAAAACTTGCTTCACTTCCCCGTGGCTCCGTTTCCTCTCTGACAACTAAGCCTAGGGAAGATGTTACTAAAACTTAAACAAAACCTTTGGGGCAGGGCAAGTCTTTGGGGGCGTTTGACAACTGGTGATCTTAATTGAAAGCTCCATCTAATTGTGAAATACAAGCAGAGCTCTTCAGATACAGACGGCCTCCCCCGGGGGTTGGGTGGGGAGTGGGGTTGATTAGGCTTCCGTCATGCTAGGGGGCTGCAGAGTAAATGGCTGCACAGGGATTTCCTGGCTGTGATCTTTAGGAAGCAGATCGCCAGGCCTTTCTTCCTTAGCTCTGTGGGTCTAGCTCCAACCACCAGCTATTCATTTCATAGAGGAGAACAAAGTCATTGGCATGGCCCCCCACCCCCATCCTTCACACACCCACTAACAGGCATTGTCCTATCCCCTAAAAGCATGGCCTGGTTTGAAGTTTGCAAACGTAGACACAATCCAGGCTGGGGTCTCCTGGGCTGAGACACCACCATGCCCAGCCCCACCCCAAGGAAAAACTCTCCCCAGAAGTTACCTATGGGTGATGACGACCGGAGGGGTTTGGGACAAACTACTCCTCCCCCTCAGCCCTTCTATGTCCCCATGTGCAAAGAGGGTTCCCAAAGATACCTCACTCTCTACGGCCCTTTCTTTCGGTTCAAACTCCCTTTGAGGTCCACATGGGGGTGTAGGATAGTTCACATTGGAAGGTTGGGAGGCGCCAAACGGTGTCTATCCCTCCGACCTCACCCCTTTGGGCGCGGCAGCGGCAGGGAGGCAGCGTCGGGCGGCCAACGAGACCACTGGGGGCCGTGGAGGAGCGGGGACCGCCGCGCCCGGGGTTCCCGCCGCCACATATGGTCTGTGGATTTAGGTGTCAAAAACCGGAGAATTAGAAATGGTAATTTTCCGTCATTATGGCTGAAATGCGATCTATCACAACAACTGGAACATGTCTCCCCGCTAGCGAAAATAATGTTCGTGATTAGGAATCATTACGCCCGTCAAGCCGCGTCCATTAAGTTGTAGGGAGAAATTAGCCTTGACGGACGGAATCAAACTACAAATATACAGGCCTCGCCTTCGGGAGACTGAGCGCCAGCCAGGGGAGGGAGGTGGAAGGGAGGGGCGGCTGGGACGGTATTTTCTTACAGGCAAACGCAGGGAGAAGGAAGGCACTCGTCCCACGCCCGTTCGTCCTCCCCCCTTCCCTGCATCGCCCCCCCCCCCAACACACACCCCTGCCGCCGTCCCCACCCGCGGGCTGGTAGCGAGGCGACTGCATCCCGGATGCTTTGAAGTGTCCCAGGCCCCAGGGTGAGTTCCCTGCGCACCACTTCCCAGCCTTGTGACCCTGCCCAAGTCACTTGACCCTCCTGAACTTGGCGCCCTCCTAGGTAAAGGAGAGAGAATCCCACCCACTTCGCGGGGCCTTTCCCGAGGATGACGTGAAATGGTCAGTGAGGTACACCCATCGAGCCCGTGCAGTCTCTTCCCCTCCTGAGCGTTGGTCAACGCGCCAGGCTTGCTGGAGTGCCCGCACCGGATGGGGGTTGGGGTCGAAGATGGGAAGGGGAAAACTTGGAGCTATTAGGGAGTCTCTCTGGGACCTCCCGCTCCAGCTTTCCCCCCAAGCCCCCCTCCCCCCACCCGCCCCTGCCCAGCCTCCTGGCCCTGCTACAACCTCTAACTCGCACTGTCACCAAGGAACTCCAGACTCCGGTCAAACTCCATTCGGAAGCATCTAGCCAGGGTAGAGATACAGCACCTGTGGTTTTTCTGAGCCTGTGACTCTTTCTGGGAGTAGAGAGCTTTGTCTTTCTCCTGCAGCGCTGCTGGGGGTTTTGAATCGCTGTTCTTGTGGCCAGCAGCCCACCCGGTCTGCAAGGTCAAGTCAAGTCCTTGGTCCTTGACTGTCCTTGACTGGAGCCAGGACTAAGGAACCAGAACCTGAAGGCTGCCTCCTGTCTGTGCCGCAGCTTCTGCCTCTCCAGAGACCAAAGGCAGTGTCCTCCTCTAGGCGGGTGCTCCAGCGATGGGTTTGAGGGAAATGTTCTCCCATGGGTAGGCCGTGAGAAAGTAAGGAGACAGCCGCAGATGGATTTCTAGAAAGACTAGTTCTGCAGCTTCTAAGAATTGCTGTGTATCAGGCGTCAGCTCTAAAGGGTAGAACTACACTATCTCCAACTCCCCAAGCAGCCCTGTGCCTCCCCAGGGTTCTGCCAGGGAAACTGAGACTGAGGGACTTGGGGAGCACCCCCAGTCAACCTTCAATATGTAAAAAACATAAAACCCAACTCAGTGCCAGCAGTCACTTCTGAGTCGCAGCGACCCTGAAAGGCAGAGTAGAAGAGTCCTCTGCCTCTGCGTGTGTGGGTTTCTGAGACTGTAACTCTTTACAAGGGTAGAGAGCCTCATCTTTCTCCTGCAGAATGAGGGGGTGCACTTGAACATCTGGCCTTGCTGTTAGCAACCCAGCTGTGTAACACATGCCATACAGCCATGTGAATCGCCTTTGCCTATCTGTCGTTCTGTACCCCTCTGCCCAGCAGCGTGGCAAGTTTGCCTTTCAGAGAGTCTGTGGAAATGAAATGGGTGAGTGAAAACGTCTAGGTCTGTGTCTAACGGGACACTGGCACTGGCACTCGGGAGCACTCACTCCATCTCTCTCTCTCTCTCTTTCTATCTGATCCACTCCCTACCTGGAACTACTTTTCTCTTTCCATAAACTCGGCCCAGTCTGCTTTGGAGCTCATGCTAGAGCCAGACTGAACTCACACCATTAACACCAGATCAAACCACCTGCCGGGTTCATCTCTAAAATGGAGTCATCAGAATTGAGGTGCTGGGAGGCATGAATAAGAAAATTCACAGGAGAGAGGAACCGGAGGGCTTGAACCCCCAAGACTGGCTGCCGGCCTTCAAATCTCCCACCCAATCTGGAGAGTCCTCAGGCCTCACCACCAGGGGTCAAGTTCCCCCAAACTTGCTGACAGGGGGTCCGAGTGGGAAAGTGCAGCGTGCACCGGGACTCCCCACCTGGAAATGCAGCTCTTCCAGTGGTCAGAGTAGAGGAGACTAGAGAGGACACAGGTGAGGAAATAAATGGGAGTGTGTGTGTGTGTGTGTGTGTGTGTGTGTGTGTAGAAGAGTCTTCACTCAATTAGAAGAAGTCAGAAAGACAGCAACCAGGCCCTTCTGAGCACCCCACTAACCTCATAAGGTGGTTCTCTGGTAAATACTTGACCTTTCCTTCAGCAACCCATCTTCCAAAAGCACTCCCAGCTGTGTCTTTCAGCCTCCTGACAGTGACTTGCCGCTCTTCATTCACTCCTGTGGGGCAGGCATTCTGGCAGCTAGATACCCGCCCTAGAGAGTAGGCACTCAATCTACAATGTTGAACTTGGAATGAGTCAATGAAATTGATGAGAAAAGACCTAAGAAAAGAGAGAAATTTTCGGCAGACAAGATGCCATAGCCAGTATTTCACTCTTTAAACAACCAAACACTAAACAAAACCACTGTGTTCACTTTCTCAAACGGCACGCCGCTGACTTTCCCAGGAGACCTTGGTGCCTTTCGGCTCCAGTAGAGAGTTAGTCTGGAAACCCACAGGGGAGTTTGACCCTGTCCTAGAGGATCGGTATCCAATATCATCGGTTGGATGCCAGTGAGTTTGGTTCATCCCCTGGAAGAGTGAAGCTTGGGTTCTTTGTAAACATCCTTGACGGTCTGTTCTGCATGTTTGCTGGGGTCCAAGTCCAAGGGCAGGAACCACTGGGCTTGCTGCAGACTCTCAGAAACCAAAGTCCCCAAACTCTTACTATGTGGGGTGGGCCTCCTTTGGGGAAGCAGTAACTGGCAAATAACTTTTATACATCAAATCAATAATCAACATCTTAGTATCAAATTCTTCCAAATGGCTAGGCAGAAATATATATATATATATATACATATATATTTCTAATATAAAAAATAAAGGGCTAGGCAGGCTCTTTTAGAGAGAAAGACTCCACTGCAAAGCAAGTTCCCCCCTTAAAGCTATTCCTTCCTATATAAAACTTACAGGTCTATATGTGCAGGAGTTTCAAAACATTCCTGGAAAACCCCCACCATCTTTCAACTCTTTTTCCCACAGACTTTTTGAAGCTCCCTTCTCATATTGGATTCATCTAAAAACAGCAGCCAGGGTTGCTAAGGAGGCACAGACCCTGGTTTTGTAGGTTTCTCAGGGTGGGGGTACCTCTTTCACAGCTTACCTGGTGACTACAATCACCCAAGGGAGTCCTGATGAATTAACCTGTTGGACTGCTAACCTCAAGGCCTGTGGTTCAAACGGATGTCGCACACGATTAAGTTCTGGACCAGAATCTCTGGCCTACGACTTGAAAGATGGCAGGTTGCAAGCCACCCCAAGGCACTGCAGAAGAAATACCTGGTTATCTGCTTCCCAACCATGAAAATCCCTGTGAAACACTGCTCTGCTCCACTGGGCACACACAGAGAGGCGTGGCAATCACCGACAGACAGTAGGCAGGCAAGCTTCCTGAGCAGGCACATTGATTCCGACTCATAGCCACCCCTAGAGGGCAGAGGACAACTGCCCTAGTGGGTTTCCAAGACTAGGTCGTTTAGAGGAGCAAAGGGCTACAACTTTCTGTGGTGGGTTTGAACCGCCCACACTGCAGTTAGCAGTCCAAAGTTGAATGTCACTCTAATTGCCAGCAGTTTGAGTCCAGTTCATAGGACCTTATAGAAGAACTGCCCCCTCTGAGTTTTCCGGTCAGGAGAGTGGAAAGCATCCTCTTTTGCCCATGAAGTGGCTGAAAGTTTCGCACTGCTGATGCTGTGCTGACGTAAGCAGTCCAAAGCATATGGCCAACCAGGGCTTAGCTGGACCATTATTCATTTGTTCCTAGTTGTTGTGTCATCATTCATTCCCCCAAACAGAGCTAGGTCTTCCTAAACTCTCGGCTCCAACTTGACACTTGGCTTCCAGAAGGAGTCCCTTCCTACCTTCCCACTTTGAGCACCAGAAATGGAGACCATAGGACTGAGTCATCTCCTTCAGGGACCCCATACTGGTCCAGTTGGGGGGCATCACCAGTTTCCTTCTGCTGTTACTTTCTGTGGAACAGGTCCTCTCTGTGCACAAGATTCGAAGGAAGTGAGAGGATGACCTGGTTGTAGAAGGCTACATAGTTTGGGGGTCTTTCACCCCAAAGCATGTGCGGTGGGCCTGGCCTTACATTTGGAACTCAGAGCTGGAGTGTCTCTCAGGACACCAATCATCTCCACAAGCCTCCAATCTCAGCACGCCTCCGGGTTGGGATCATAGCCTTGCAGGGAGGGAGAGGGGGAGCTGGCCTGAACTCACCACAGCCAGACATATGACAGAAGCTGCCTGGGCCTCTCAGAGGCCCCCACCCAACCCGTTGGGGCCTCTGAGATTCCCCCTCCCCTTGCAGGCTCATTCCACACCACAGTCTCTGTCCAATTTCAAAATTAGACCACTTTGCCATAGAAAACCCCAAATGGATGTTTTTTCAGGATCCTGTTTTTTCCCCCCTTTGCCTTTTTTCCTTTCAGCCCTTAGCTGGTCAGGAGACACTCATGTACATTTCAAAACATTCAAGTATGACATGCGGGGCACTTTGTGGGGTCTGCTGGCAGCCAAATCTACTGCCAAGGCGCCAGGGAGGGTCCCGAGGTGAGGATGGCGAACTGAGCCCCAGACACTGCGGCCACTTACTTGCTCTGGGTCCTGTTTGCAGGACCTGTAGCCTGCTACCCAAAGGTATGGAAGCAACAGCCTGGTCGGCTCCAGCCCATGCACTTGGCTATCTATCCCCCCCCCACCCCCACTCCCCTGCAGCTGTAGCAAGCAGAGTGGACAGACAGGGCTAAGCAGAATGAGCCGGGCTCTTTTCAGGAGTCCTTGGTGTCACTATGGGACATCAAAGTTCTACGGGTCATCTGATTAAGGTCTTTGCGGCCAACTCAGAGGCAAAGACACAGCCCCACCAGCTCCAAGGTCTCTGAGCGACTGTCGTGAATGATAGGGACAGGACCTGGGGCCAACTCGGGGGGGGGGGGGGGGGGGGGGCTTTAAATGAAACTGAGCAGGGAAGGGATGACTGAGACGGGTGAGTGGAGACTAAAGGGGTAGAGTGGAGACAGAACAGTGCACTTCTCGCTTGTCCTGCCGGCCAACCCAGAAGTGCACAAGTGTCTGCCTAGCTTTCTGCCCTATAATGCAGAGGACCAAAGATGCAGTCCTTAGCTTTCACAAGCAGTAAAACCCAAGAGAAGCATCTGAAGGCTTCTCCCGGTAGGAGGGATTCCAGAGGCCTGTCTTGGTGGTGTCCCCTCTACTCCAGGTCCCAGACACGCTCAGAGGCAGCGCTGCTGTAGGCCCAGCTCTCCAAAGGGACCCAGAAGTGGCTGTCATTTGAGGTTGGAAGGCAACCAGTTCCACTAAAATGGTAGTGAGCTCTGGACAAGCAGCCCAGCTGGGGGTGCAAACTAGTTCCCACCCCCTTAGGGTCACCTGAGCACTTTGGGGACCCCTGACTCCATGCATCCCACTATCTTGTGGTGGTCCCAGTACCGCAGCCAGGCGCATGGTGACCAAAGACTCTCAGAGACATGGGGTCCTGCGTGGGTGCCAGGGGCTCTGCCAGGCTATGGGTGCCGAGGGCAGAGAGACCCCGCACGCTGCTGAGCCGGTGGGAGTCGCGCCTCCCCATTCCCAGCAGCAGCGCGGCACCATGGCTCGGAGGGAGGCCTGAACGCTCACAAGGGGAGCCATTCAAAAATGTTAATAAGCTTATTAAAAGGAGCGGCTTTCCTGGCTCTGGGTTTACAGTGAGCAGCCCACCCTCGCTTGCTGGAGCAAAAAGGCACTGTGGCATTATTTGATTTAATTTGTATTTTTTATCAAGTCGCTTTCATAGCGGGCCGGAGACTCAGAGGAGCCCGCGTGGCCACCAACAGCAGGTCATCAGGTCTCCTCCCTCCAGCTCCTGAGTTTGGCAGGTGGAGAAAGTGAGGGCTTTGGACAACGCTGACCCCCCAAGCGCAGTGGCACAGACTGAGGAGGCCGGGTGACCCCAAGACTTTCGGAGGGAGGCTGGTGGGGCCAACTTCCAAAACACATGCAAACCCCGTAAACTGCTCACCTTAAATGGGAAGATTTTGTTCTTCCCCTCATCCAGGGAGAATTGGAGCCTGAAGAGGCAATGACAAGCTTTTAATCAAATCTTTTAAATCATGATTCGTCTAAGATTCACCACATCGATGGACCAGTTGCCAGGTGTCGACAGACTCAAGACTCAAAGGCCTCCTCAGGCTCTGGCGTTCTAGGACCACGCACCCCTGTTCCCCCAATCCCACCTTGGAGTGGGCAGATACCTTCTCCGCGTGCTCACAGAGACAGAGACTTCCGTAGCTGTAGCTCCCCTAGGCGCACGCCCCAGTAATGGAGAGAGTGAAGCCACGCCGAACCCCAGGAGACCACGACAGGGCACAGGCCTGCAGGACTCACCCAGAAACCCCCCTGAACGCGCAGCTGCTGCGCTGGATCCTCGAGCCAGGAGTTAACCGCTCCATTGCTTCTAGCAGAGCTTCTCTACTGGAGGCTGGAGCGCGCTGGCGAGCCGGCGACCTGGGCACAGGACCCACCTCCAAAGACTCCGCTGGCGCGCAGACCGCGGGCCGCAAGGAGTACGGCGGGAACGCAGGACGGACGCGGCGGCGCTGGACGGTGGGAAAGCGTGCGGAAAGGGAGCTTGGATTCTCCCATCCGAGTGGAGGTGACGCGGTGCCTAGAAGCGAATTGACCTGGCTCCAGGAAAAGGGACTTCTGGCTAGCCACGCTCTAACTTCGACAGCCTGCGTTCCCCTGGAATCTGACGTTCTGCCTAGAACAGAGCGGTGCTTTTCACCCTGGCCGCGCACTCCCGGAGCGGAGCTGCTGAAAGAAAAATGCATGCAAAGCCCTGGCTCTGGGTGGAAGGGGGATGGAGGGTGTTCTCATATTTGTGTATTGCCCCACATTTAGGGCAATTCTTTTTGACATTTCCTTCCGAGGAGGCAGAGACCCAGACATACGCCCAAGCAAGGGAATAGCAATTCCAAGTCCCACTGCAAGCCTGAGCCCCAGCAGCGGACCACCCCTGAGACCGAGACCCTTGGAACCAATCTTCTTTTATAAGTACCTTAAATGGCTTAAAACGAACAATCCAATTAACGGTGAATGCCTTCTGTGTGAGCTTTTTCATAAACCTTAATTTATTAGCTGATGTAACCGTTTACAATATAATATTGTATTTTTGTGTGTGGCAACCCTGGTTTGGCATCTCTACATCTTAAGAATAAATACCAGGAGCTTAGATACCTGCTAAGGGGTGTCTTTACATCTCTGAGGGGTCTGTGCTTAAAGGAATCCAGAGATTCCCAGCGATCTGGGATTCAAGGGTGATCCTGGAAAGTCACTTGGATCAACACAGCCTGAAGTTCAGATTCACATTAAATTTGGTGACGACCAAAACTCAAAACAAAACAAAGAAATGCCATTAAGTCGTCCCACTCCTTGCGACAGCGATTACCAGCCCATTCCAATTGCATGGCGCTTAAAGGTTTGCAAAGCATACGCACTTTGCACTTCTCGGGATCCACATTCTCCCGAGACAAATTTGAGGGAGGGGAGAGAAGAGAAAGGGGCATCAGTGCTCAAGAACGACTTGTCCTTTCACGTCAAATCCTAAAAGATGCTGCAGGGCTGCTAAGGACACAGCCTCAGCCCCTTTAATCACCTGCTTACAACTTTGAACAAGTCACATGCTTCTTTGAGTCTCTCAGTGCCCCCTTAGTAAAATGGAGGTCCTGGCAGCCAGGCTTTGTGGCAGCCTCCACAGGACTAGATGCAAAAGTGTCTCAAGCCAAGAGACTGGATTATTGGTCCTCTCTCCCTCTGCCTTCTCCGCCATGGCTTCTAGGGACGGGCTAGGCTCTGGCAGCACGCGGTTTCAGCGAGTGTTGGTGGTTTCTGCTGCAGACCCGCGCCAAGGAGCGCGCAGGACAAGCTGCCGGCTTCTGCCCTACACAACCCTGTTTCCTGCTTTACAGTCTCCTGCAGTCCCCACCCATTCAGAGTGGTTCCCAAGTAAGATGATTGTTTACCTGGTAGGATCTTGGCCCAACTCCACCTGATTTGTTTTTCACAATTCCCCATTGTTGTTGGGATCTGAAACCTTCGGTGGCGGGTGTAGTTGCATGGGCTTTGCAGGCGGCTCAGTCCTACCTTTCCCTCGGAAAACCAACTGCATCCTGGATAGAAGACGGAACCAGGAGTGTGGGTTTGCCTAAAGCGAAGCTCCAGTAGCTAGGTGGGCAATTAAGAGTTGCAGGTGGAATCTCTGCAGGCCTAAAAGGCCATCAGGCTGCTGGCAGGAGCTCATAATGTCCTCACCTTTGGGGTGGGGTACTTCTCCCCAGAAGTACCGCTGAAGAAATGCCTGGCAGTCTGCTTTCCTTAAGAGTGCAGCTTGGAACAGTTCTACACTATCACACAGGGGGTCTGGTATTTATGAGTTCCTCTGGGCCGCACTGCTTCCTCCTGGAAACCTTCAGAAGCCACACAAGGCTGCCTTGACATTTCAAATCCTGGTTCCTGGGCCAGTCTCCACCAAGCCAGAGTGGAGAGACTGGGCTGGGGCTGGCAGGCAGAGCTGCCCAGAACAAATCAGAATCACCCTCACTCTCTCCTCCTTCCCTGTCGCTGGGAGCATGGAGCGCTCAGAGATCCCAAGTCCCAAAGTCTTTTGTTTTCAGCAATGAGATTTGCCTCAACTCTCTCCAGAATACTCTCCAAGGGTCTCTCAGACCCTTAAATGTAGGCTTGGGGGCAGGGAGCACAGCCTGTCCAGGAGTACCACACACACTGGGGCTCTCCCCATGCCCAGGTACACATACACACGGACACATGTAGGCACACACTCTCATGCACACTGCTGGTCGGGTAAATACACAGGCAGTCACACACCTTCATACACAAGAGGAAGGAAAGTAAATACACACACACACACACACACACAGACCTTTACCAGCCCATCCCGCCTCAACTTACTTCCCCAGCACAGTTCAAGCTCTTTCGCTGCAAACTTATGATGGAATTTCAGCGAGTTGGCTGGACTTCCGCCCTCCTTTCCAGCTCTTACACTGGCCTCGGTTTGCCCATCTGTAAAGTGAGTGGATTGGAACCTATGTTCCCCAAGCGTGGCTCTGAAGTTCACTGAGGACCCTAGGGAAGGGAATGGGATGAAGGCTCCATCGCTGAGCTGCCAGTCAGCCCGAAGGCGTTGGTCTGAAGGAACTGGACTGACAGGGAGCAGATCTGACCGCTCCCCTTCCCTCACCGCTCCCCTTCCTGCACCAGAGAGAGAGAGAGAGAGAGAGAGAGAGAGAGAGAGAGAGATTGCAGAGAGGAAAGAAGGAAAGTGGAAAGAGGACAGCACACTTCCAACTGGAGCACGTTTGTCCGGGAGACCCAGACCCAGGTGGATCTTGGTTTGGGGGCCTGGTATGGGGGGTGCACCCTGGGATACAGGTCTGTACCTGGAGAGCACTAGGGCTCCCAGAGTCTGACCACTAAAGCTTTCATGTCCTGGAAGCACACCCCCCCACCCCAATCGCACCAAATTAGTTCGAGTCATTCTCCCTCCCCTCCTTCCCTCGTCCCATAGTCTCCATGCAGGCTGCAGATTGCAGGCTGCAGAGGGAGTGAAGAAGGGAAGGTGGAATCAATCTGCGGGGCTGGAGGAAGCAGCTGCGATCGCCCTTGGAATTGGGGATCTCCCCAGCGTTTTGCTGCTCCATATCCGAAAGTATGAAAGAGAACAAAGTCTGCGTTAAGGATGCAACTGTTCTTTGCAGATGGAATCAAAACAAAACAAAATCCAATTAATTCCTCCCACCACGAGCACCCTCTTAAAAAAAAAATCAACCGAGTGGTGGCGACCTCTGCGGAGAGGACAAGACGGTATTTTCATATTCTCAAAACAGGCCTCCTTTTCCCCCCACGGAGAATGCGTTCATGACCCATTATAAAATTGAAATGGGATTTTCAAAAATTCCTCCACGAAGCAAAATATTTGCAGGAACTATTTGGAAGGGGTTGGTGGTAGGATTGGGGCTGAGACTAGGGGCTGCGCATCCCGAGACTCGGCCTTTGTCGGTGGTTTCGCTGTTTCCGGAAGCGGGATTCGTTTTGTGCGCACGCTCTGTCTGGCCTGCCCAGGCCGATGGGGTGTCAAAGCCTGCGGGTCCGGGAGGCCCTGGAGGTAGTAGGGTCGGGCTGTCTATGCCATCTGCTCGTGGTCCCGCGGCTCCTGGGCCGCGGGGTCTGCACAGAGCCAAGAGTTTTCCACTGTTCGCCGAGACACCGGGAGAGGAGGGAGCGTTTCACTTCAGGGAATCTGGGGACTCTGGGGCGTCTGGGGCGGCCAGGTAGTTGCTCTCATACGCAAAAATGGGGTCGTAAGTACTCTCCCAACACCCCACCCCCCACCCGCTGATCCCTCCGTCGGTCTTCTAGGCTTGTGAGATGACGCCTTGTCACAGTGGATGTGGAAGCGCTTTGGAACTTTGTCCAGAGCCATTGGCAGCCGGCCGGGCTTTGAGCGCAGGTGACCTTCCCCAAGAGAGACTCACTTTCTTAGCGCCTGGTTCGCTAGCCAATTCTCTCAACGAAAGAAAGACGAAGTCGAACAGAGAAACACTGAGAAAAATCGAAAGCAGACCTGAGTAGAGAGGCTAGGAGGATGGGAGGGAGCTGGGCTGAGAGAAGGGTTGAAAATGGGTCTCCGAGGCTCAGAAACCAGCACCCCTGATAAAGGCGGGAATGCTGGGTTGTGCCCCTGAGTTCAGTGTGACCCTCCTTGGGTCTCAAATGCAGGCTCCCAAAGTCGTAGGTTGAAAATCTTTCTGCGGCTGGGCGACTAGGCAGGCTCCCAGAAGCCTCGGGGGAAGGGGGAAAATGAGCTCCCCATTTGCAGCCAGCGATGTCGCCACCCTCCAGTAAGCCAGAGAGAACACAGACTGAGAGAAGACACGGTGGCCAGGAGGGCGTGTTCAGCTAAAAGTTTATAAATTAAAAAAAAATAATAATACAGCGGATAGAGCTTCCAAAGGTCGCACATCTTTTTAAAGTTAATACTCTATGGAGTGCACAGTGCCCTTTAAAGAGGCGAGAAGCGGCGAGGTGGGCAGGACAGGTAGACTCACCTGTCTGGGGCTTAGTCAGGGATGAGTCCCAGGTGTCTCCAATGTAGGGCGGGACTACCAACCTTCCCCGGGGACCAGGGGGGCAGGGCTGGGGAGGCTGCACTGCGGGAGATATTCACATTGATACAAAAATAACCGTCATTTGAATACAAACAACTGAAAGTGCTACAAGTCAATCTCCTTAAAAAAATAGTAGTAGGGAAAGGTTCTGCAAAGGGTGGCTGGAGTTTGCTCTATTTTAGCTTGGGGGCTCCCAGGCATCTTCCACTGGAGCTCAGGAGGGTGGGCAAAGAGGTGGGGGCCCAGGGTGTACTCCAAACCCAGAGAATTCCTTCCTGACATTCAGCACTCCTTTGCCCGAGCTGAGCTCTGGCTTTAAAACCAAGCTCTTTTGGGGTTAAATTACCCACTGGCCTGGGCGGCCAGAGTTCAGCACCCCCTTTGTTACTGATGCAATTTCCAAAAAATAGACATGTAGATACACATAGATCGGTAGCATGGATACCATGAACTAGTGTGGCCAAGCGCACGAACCCCCCGGCAAGCCTGACAAGCTGGAGATTGAGGCTACTGGTCTCCAGGAGTCCTCACCGCTCCACGGCCTCCCCAGGCAGGCATGATCCAGACCCACTGTTGTGGTAATAAATAGTGTCCGGGGGGGCTTCTGGGCTGGTTCGAATGTGGAAAAGGCGCCCCCTCCGGGCCGACTCAGTCCAATGGACCCGGGCTATCCAGGGGAGCAGAGCCGAGGCTGACGTTCATTCCCTTTGGCCCCTTGGGCGCAGTCATCAGCGACCGTCCGGGACCGGGGCGCGGGGATCCTTGGCTGCCTGACCCCCCAGGCTTCCTCATTGGGTGCCCGCAGCGGCCGCGCACGTGGAGAGGGCCCAGCCAGGGAGGCAGTAGTAGGGGTAATAGTACGAGGGCTGCAGCGGCAGCAGCGAGGGTGGCCTGAGCACCTCGCCAGGCAGGTACTGTCTCTGGTCGTCACGGACCAGCACCTTGACTGCCACCTTCTTGGCAGCGGGCGCCGAGGCCAGGAGGTCGGCGGCCATCTGCCGGCGCTTGGTCTTGTAGCGTCGGTTCTGAAACCAGATCTTCACTTGCGTCTCGGTGAGCTTTAGCGACGCGGCCAGGTCGGCGCGCTCGGGCCCCGACAGATAGCGCTGGTGGTTGAAGCGGCGCTCCAGCTCGAAGACCTGCGCGTGCGAGAAGGCCGCCCGCGAGCGCTTCTTGCGCGGCTTGGGAGCTGCAGGTTCCTCCTCCTCCTCTTCCGCGCCGCCCGCCGGGCCGTCTGCCCCGCCGCAGCTACCCAGCGCCGTGGCGCGCGAGCCGCCGGGACCGACGCCGTCGTCCTCTGGCCTGGGGCTGCGGTCGCCTGCGGAGCCCGATGGAAAGAGAAAGAAGTAAGTCAGCGCTGCAGAGCGAGGCCAGGCCTTGCTTCCACTGCGGGGTGCGCTGACATCCATCTTGACCCCATAGCACCTCCCTTCCCCCCAGGCGGCCTGCAGACAGATCGCAGAGCTCTGCCTGACTGGTTTCTCGGAGTTCCGAAGAACTCAGCCGCCCTGGCCATGCTGGGCAGCCAAGGACCTGTTTCTGCCCTCTCTGGGTCCCAAGCTGCCTTCAGTCAAGTGGGGTACTGGGTAGGCGCATCCCGCAAAGCCGCTGTCAGCATCGAACCAAGGGGTTCTAGGGCACACTTGGGTCTCATTCTTGCGCAAACAGCTGCCCACATTCTCCATCAGGCATTGGCTGCGGAATCCCGGCTCTGCTTGGCTGTCCTCTGGGATCGCGGATGCTCCTAGATGCCAGTTGCTAGAGAAGTATGACAACAGGCTGTACTAAGGCCCAGGGTGAACTGGGCTGCTATTCTCCGCAGAGAACTGGAGCTGGGGATGAAAAGTGGGACGTCCCTGTCCGTTCACCATGCCAGTTTGCGGGGCCTGTGGCTGATCCTTGCTTCCCAGCGATCTGGCCTTCCTGAAAGCCGTTTGTTTGGCGGCAGCATTGCCTGTTGGGGGGCAGGGCACTGGGACCATCGGACTTCAGGAACCTGCTGGTGGTGGTTCAAGGGGCCACTCTCCAGATGGCGTCCAGGGAGTCCTACATCAAGACTGACCGTCTTCAGCGGCTGCCAGGTTTACTCCCAGTTCCAGGGCCCTCTCCCCATCCACTGCTGCCTTGGGACTGAGCAAGCCAAACTCACCCTCTTCCCAAAGCCTGGCTCACGGAGCCTGGCCCTTAGACCCACAGGGGATGTCCCTCATGGCCAGGCCTGGACCTGGATGGGGTGGTTCTCTGATCTATGGGCAGGAAAGAACACTGGGGGCGCTGGTTCAGTGAGGTCTCTGGGTCCCTCATTGGCCCCTCTGTGATGTGCGGGACTTGGGGGCTCACAACACCAAAGGAATGCCGTCTTGCCTCCATGCCTGCACGAGCCAGGCAGAGCTTTACTCCCAGGCCCATTCGGGTGGAGTGTCTCAGGACGGTTAAGGGCTCGCTCCTGACCCGGAGCTCAGCTAAGCGCCTCTGTCCGACCAGGGCTCCGCTTCGGGAGGGGAGGACCGCAGCGGACCACCGCGGCTTAGGAGACGGCGACTCGGCCATCCTAGCGCACACCCGGGCGCAGGGTTGTCAAGGCCGGGTCCGCCCTGCCGATTCCATCGGCCTCGGTCACCTTCCTCACCCAGCCCCTTGGAGCGTCCCCAAAGTCTACAGACCTGAGACGCTGGCCGACATCTCGCTGTCGCTCCGGCCCGCGGCTTCCTCCTCCAGGTCTTTGGTGGCGGGAAGCTCGCAGGCTGGCCGGCCGAGGCTCAGGGTACCCCCGGCGGCGCCGCCGGCCCCGGCAGCGTCCTCGCTGAGCGCCGAGTCCGAGTCCCAGCCCGCCGGGCTCCCGGCGTTCCGTCCCGCGGCTGCCTGAACCCCGGCAGGCGAAGTCAGCAGAGAGTCCTCCGCGACCCCCAACGCGCCCCCGTCAGTCTCCCCAAAGAGCCGCCAGCAGCAGGCAGCGGGCGCCACGGCCACAGGCGCCGCGGGGCCCCCGGGCGCCGGACGCCCCTCGGGCGCGGCTGGCCCGCCGCGCTCCTCCTTCTTGTTGAGGATCGCCTGGATGGAGAAGGGCGTCAAGGTGCTGGCGGCGCGCACAGCCATCGGCGCGGCGGGGCCGCAGAGGCCGGCCGGCCGGCGGGCACCGGGGGCGGGCAGCTCGGAGCGGCCGGAGCGCGCGGCGGGCGGGCGCGAGTGAGCCGGCCGCGCGAGACCCCCGCAGCCCAGGCCGGCGGCCCGGCAGCGCCCGCCCCTCGGGCCCGCAGCCGCGCGGCCCCTCACTCCACCTCCGAGTCTCACCCCGCCCGGGACCCCCTGCTCGGACCCCGCGCCTCGACGCTCGCCTCTCGCCGCTCGGCTGGATTATCTCATGGCCTCGGGGCCTCGGGGGCGGGCCGGGGTCTGCCCCTCGGGGCCGGGGGGTTGGGGGAACCGTGGAAGAGATCGGTGGGTCCCTGGGCGACTGCAGTCCCCTCCCGCGCGCCTCCGGGGCTCACAGCCCGGGCACTTGGCCGCTCGGGGCCGGCCGGACTCGGCTCAGGCAGGGCCCGCTCCCTTCGCGCCGGCCTCGCGTTTCCGGAGCCCACCCCTGGCGGGGCGGCGGCGGCGGCGGCGGCGGCGGCCGGAGTCGGAGCGGCGCGGGCCACTTTGACCCCCAGTTCGGGTTTTATCTGTTTCTTCTCTAGCCTTCCTCGGCGTTCCACCCCCCTCCCATCCCCGTCCGGGTGTCATTCCTCACCCCTGAGTGACAGTCGCAGGCCACGCCCCTGCGCGGGGCCGTCCCGGGCGCTCCGGACCCCCAATTGGCTGGCTCCAGCTGGGACATGTTGACTTGAACAGACAAAACTGGGCACGTTGCTCTACCCAAGACAAGGTCTGACTTAACCCCTTCCCTCCTAAGCCTGGTCCTGGTAACATCGTCCAGCAACGCGGAGGCTCACCCTCCCGGATCCGCTGCCCGCGAAGCCACTTTTCTAATCTAGTGTCCATCTGTGCCAGCGCTAATAGGGAACACTGAGATTAAATGAGGCTCCCCAAACAAACCAAACAAATCTGCGAGCGAAGTTCAAGATGATGCAGTTTTGGAAGCAGCGCGTGAGCTCTGTTCTCTAAGAAGGATGAAACGCTCCAGGAACACACAGCATCGCCATCAACCCCTTCGTTTTGTTGCTTCCTCACTGCAAATTCTCTTTGCTGGGAAAACAAAACAAAACACCTTCTCATGAAAATCTCTCTAGAAAAAGGTTTTCTCTCGCCGCCTTCAGTTGATTCGACTTTTATGGAGGAATTTCGAAAATTATGGCAGAGTTATGAACGAAACAGGGCAAGGAATTAGCACGTTTGCGGAAAGCTGCTAGACACTGGGCATTCATTGCCCCGTGGTCACTGCTGAATGGAATCTGCGTCTGTAGACCTTTCCTAAAGGACAAGAGACACAAAACCCTTCCAATTTTTCTTTAAACCTGCAGCTACTTGCAAGTGAAGTAAGTTGTGGAATAAATATCTCCTGGTTTGTTCCAAACATATTAGAGAATCACTGTGATAATGATTTAGAACTCAGGGCATTACCTGCTCTTGAAAAACAAGCAGGCACCAGTTCTCGTTTATAAGGAGAAGGAGCCAAGGTAAGAATGGAAGTGTTGTGGGTATATCAAAACGTAGGTTGTTTGTATATTTTTAATTAAAAATTTGCTCAAGTGGCATACTTGCCTGTCTTTCATTGTCGCTATTTTTTTTAACGAGAGGTGTAACGGACACCAAACATACCAACGCGAACCATTAAATACCTTCAAGGAATTGTGATTTTAATTCAGTAAGCAGCTGGGAATAGGTTTATTAGTGTTAGGAAAATAAATACCATTCCCCCTACCTCCACCCCACCCCCTACTTTCTTTGGAGATGTTCTTGTCCTGCTGGCAACAAGAAATACACTAGCCATTCATAATTTTCAGCAAGAGTTTGCATCATCTACGCTTTTTCACATGTCACCCTCCTTATCCTTTCTCTTTTTTTGGGTGCAAATCCC
Organism: Nesogale talazaci; assembly: GCA_004026705.1. NCBI lineage: Eukaryota > Metazoa > Chordata > Mammalia > Afrosoricida > Tenrecidae > Nesogale > Nesogale talazaci. The sequence continues at coordinate 21,553 of PVJH01002936.1, forward strand.
GAAGTGTAGGGGGGTGGGGCTGGGGCAACCTCACCCTGACAGAGGTCATTGTCCTTCCAAGTAAAAGCTCTTTTAGAGGCATCCATTTGGAGGGACAGGTGTGCAGATTTGGCTGTCTGTATTTGGAAGGTGCAAGGAAGCTCTCAGACTTGGAAGCGAATGTTTACAAGGTTTCCAAAGAAACAGTGTTTCCTGTCCTTCATTCATTTCTTTACATTGACCCTCCAGCCCCATCGCTGGCTGAGAGGGGGTGTTCAGTGTCTCAATGAGCTTGCTTCTGGCAGGTTGTCTCAGGTGGCCTGAAAGATGAGAAGTGGGCAGGGGTGGACTGTCCCAGCTTTACTGCCATCCTTGGGGGGCTTAGTACTTGGTATAACCAAATAATAGAATGAGGTCAGGCCACACAGAGAAGTTCAGGGGGTGGGGTGAGTGACTGAAGAGGAGTATGCTTGAGGCTTTACAAAGACTGACTTGATAATAATTACCAATTAGTTAAAACACAGAGGAGAGAAAGACACACACACACACACACACACACACACACACTCAAGCCACTGTAGGGTGTGCCTTGCTGGGAATGTGAACAGGAGTTTGGACTCACACTGGGGGACAAGGTGGAAAGTGGCGGTGTGGAGGGTGGGAGTGGGGATCTCTCTTAATTGCACAAATGAGTGTGGTGGGGGGTGAATGGATGCGGGGCTGGGCATGAGGTCAGGGGCCGATGACCCAGCCAGCAAGCTAAGCACGGGGTCACCTTTGTTTACTCAATAATCTGGCAGTTGACAGTTTTGCATTTCTTTAAAAAAGTGTTTACTTACTAATCCCTGGTGAACAGTTTCACATGTTTTCCAGGCAGTGTGACCCTTGTGAAACGGCGGTGTGCTTCAGGTTAGTAAGTAAGCACCAGCAAAGGCGGGCTTCTCTTGCTTGCTGCGGCCTCTGCCCCTCTCAGAGATGGCGCTTTTGCAAGGAGGGGGAGTGGAGGTGGGGAGAGGGGCAAATGCCAGCCGGACGGAAGCCACGTACATCTTGGCTGTGGTGACAAACTAGGAAATCGTTCCCTAAGTAAGTACCCGTCAGCCCGTGCTTACCTTGCTAACTGTGCAAGCTGACCCCAGAGGTGAGCAGACGCCCACCGGTTGGTGGCTACAGTGAGGAACCGGTCCTGGAAGAGCCAATTGGGACCAATGGTTCTAGAGGCAGTGGTTTGGGGTCTAGGGCCTGGAAACCTGAGGAGTGGGGAGTCTGGTGTGTGTGTGTGTGTGTGTGTGTGTGTGTGTGTGTGTTTGGAGAGGGGGAGGCGATACTGTGCCTTGCCAGGCGGTCGTGGGCTCAGTGTAGGAGAAGACCGACTAGCCAGGCCTCTCTGAATCCAGTGCCAGCGGCTTCCCCGGCGTGCCTGGGGCTCCCGGCTCCTCGGTCTGCTCCGGTCAGCTCCCCTTGGCGCCCGTGGAGGTTCCCAGAAGCACCCTCATCTACGCCACGCGCGCCGCTGGTCGCCCCTAATTCTCAGTCTCCAGGGCCGGCGGTACCCCCCACTCGCGATCCCGATCCCCTCCCTGCCAGCCCCTGGTCGCGCGCTCCTCGTCCCCGTCCCTGGTCCCTGTCCCTCGGAGAAGCTTAGCCCAGAGCTTCTTGGGACAGCCCCAGGGTGCGGGCAGCGCAGAGGGGGGGGCGATAAGGTTGGGTGGGTAGGGAGACCACGACCATGGCTAGGGTGGGGGCTAGAGTCCGCTGGCGATGGTCAGGCCCCTCACCACCTGCACTCTGCACTGAGTGCCGGCAGCGTCCGCGTGGAGCCTGGCCCCCCTCGCCCAGCGCCCCAGGCACACTGCCCCCAAGCCCAGGCCACGCGGAGCCCAGCGGTCAGCTGCCGGCCTTGTCAGTCCTTTCTCACCAGCACGCACTCTGGGCCTCTGGAGCCACGTTGGCCGTCTGTCCCTCTCCGCAGGCCCCATGCCTTGAGCAATGCTTTGACTACCCACTAATAGACCGTTCCTGAGTTTCTAAATGAAGAGTCTCTTTCGCTCAGAAGGCCCTTCCGCAGTTTGTCCAAGTATCCTAGCCCAGTGTGACAGCGGTGGCCTGAGCGCTTCCGCTGCACCACGATAGCTTCTCAGGCTAACAAATGCTGTCAGGCCTGTTGCCTTTCACCCACATATGCCTGGGCGGACCCGTGCAGGATGCTTTAGCCAATATTGGCCCCATGGTAAAGGGGCTTAGACTCTGCGGGTTAGGCGTGGACTGCTCACCTCAAGGTGGTAGGTTCAAACCCACCAGCTGGAGAGAAAGATGAAGCTGTCTGCTCTCTTAAAGATGCCTGGGAGACACTATGCAAATACCGTTACAGGTGAGGAACCCTCCGTGGTGGTGCAGTGGTCACCCATCGGTCAGCAGTTGGAAACCACCAGTCATTCCATAGGGGGAGGGAAAGGGAAGATTACCCCTGGCAAGAGTTACAATCCTGGAGACCCACAGGGGTGTCTAACACACATTGCTCTACCCTGCCCTAAAAGGTCGCCGGCCGTCTGAATCGTGCTCCTCTGAATGGCGGTGCGTTTGGTTTGGGAATTACACGTTGGGCTGCTACCCTCCAGGCACACAGTTCTAAATCACCCGCTGCTCAGCTAGAGAAAGAGAAGACTTTTCCTCTGGTAGAGAGTTACCGCCCTGGAAAGCCACGGAGTCAATTCTGCCCTGTCTGATACAGTCCCTGAGAGTTGAGGTGGACTCAATGGCTTTTGAGGAGGAGTCAGCATGCGCTGCACGGCATGGGGTTATTTGGTCGGTTTTATTGTTATTTTTAGTATCTCCTATTCTACATACACTAGACTCACTGAGTTGAAATGACTTCGCTATCAATACGCGCATAAATCGGGACCCGAAGGAGGCTTTGCGCGAGGCAGAATTCAGCGAGGGTCCACACTCCAACCAGTTGTTCTCGCCTGCCTCCACGTTTAATTCCAAGCAAGAGCTGCCTTCAGAAGGGGTGTTCTGAGATAAAGGGGAACAGAGAACAAGCAAGCAGGCAGACAACTCTATTCCTTCCGCTCTGAGCATTTTAAAGCAAAGCCCAGTTTACAGCTTGGGGGAGCCAAAGCCTCATTATTTATCAGGGGTCTATTGCAGTGGTCTTTGCAGTGGTCTATTGCAGCGGAATGTTACACTTTGGGCACACAGCCAGAGGGAGGAAACACGTTGGCTTCAAAATTCGGGGGACTAGGGATGTAGTCTCAGCTTGGCAATGTAGCGCTGAGACTTCAAGGAGGCCACCGTGCCCTTGGAGAGCTTTTCTTACCTGTGTGAAGTCAGGGCTGACAAAGGAAAGGAGAGGACACCTGGTCTGGCCGGACCTGGCTAGGATGGAGAACGCGCGCCATCTAGCGGGTCCCTTTGGGATGGATGGGGTCTCGCCATGGAGGAGACCCGTGGCAGGGAGAATTCAAGAGGAAAATGAAGGTTGGTGGGGGGTGGTTTTGCTTCGGGGTTCACGTTTCTCCAGCCCCACATTGTCAGAGACGGAAGAGTGGAGACGTTCCACTTTAAAGATGGACTTGGGAGAAGGCATCCACGTATTTGCCATGTGCTCAGATTTATTTGAGGACTGGAGGATGTTGCTGTTGATAGGGCCTGGGACACATGGTTGTGTCTGTCTCCAGGCCGACTCCCCACGCAGCTTGCGGAGAACACCCCCACCCACCTCATCTCCCCGCGGAAGAAGCTGGCTCGTACACGTACAGTTACAGGTGAGGAGTCCTCCGTGGTGGTGCTGTGGTCACACATCGGTCAGCAGTTGAAAAACACTAGCCATTCTGTGGGGTGGAGCGGGGTGTGTGGGGGGGGTGAGGTGGGGTGGGGTGGGGGGTGGATGAACCTTTCTATCTCCGCAAATAATTACAATCCTAGAACCCCACAGGGGTTTCTACCACAGGTCTCCACCCTGTCCCATAAGGTGCGTCTGAACCGCGTACATCTGATTGGCGGTGCGTTTGGTTTTGAAATTACATGTTGGGCTGCTACCCTCCAGGCCCACAGTTCGAACCACCCGCTGCTCCGCGGGAGAGAAGACTTCCTACTCTTGTAAATAGTTACCACCCTAGCGGGCTGAGCCCAGGTGGCGTAAGTGGTTGAGTGCGGAACTGCGGCCTGAGGGCTTGGCGGTTCTAATCCAGCAGTGGCTCTGAGGGGCAGCACTGGGTCGCGCCCACGACCACCAGAGGCCGTGATGCCCCCTCCCCCCCTCCCCCCCACAAACAAAAGAGTTACCACCCTGTAAAGCTGCAGAGCCAATTTGGAAACGGCGTGACAGTATTTGTCTGGAATTAAATGTGGAGGTGCGAACTGGTTAGTGTGTGGATCCTCACTGGATTTTGCCTGCCGCAAAGCCTCCACTGGGTCCCAATATATGCGCGCATTGATGGCTTGTGTATGACTTATTGATTGGACCCATGTGTCAGGCAGGGTTGTCTTAGAGAAATAAAAATCAGGACACTAGTAATTCTTTTTATATATTTATATAGAGAGAAAGGTATATAAGATAAGAAAGAAACACTTAAGTAATCTATAAAGCAGTACAAATTGCTCGGTACAACTCAATTGCTTGAGACAGCTAGAAGACTGGCAGTCCTTGAGTCTTGAGGGCCGCTGAGTAGTCCTCTAGAGCAATTCAGGCTATCTGGTCACAGGCAGCAAACAGCAAGGCAGGTCACCAGATGACAGAATCCAACAGTCCCCAACTCAAAAGATGTATATCCCAGGAGCATGGCCAAGTAGGGTTTGAAGGAACCGCAAGTCACAGCTCCACAGTCCACGATTAGATGTCCCACGGGTAGTGTTGCTTGGAGGTCAAGGCACAGGATGAACAAGGCAGCTCTCTGGTCCGAAGATCCCAAAGCAAGAGAGAGAGCGGGACTCGCCGAGCCCTTCCTATCTCTGCCCTTCAATTCATCCCATGTGCTCATTGGCTGTGCCTAACAGACCCACCAATCTTCTGTGGCCATGTTGGCATAACAAATCTACCCATCACAGCCTATCTGTGTGTTTCTCAGTCTTCAGAGACTGCCTTCTTCATGAGGCTAGTTTGCACACACAGGGCAGCAGGGAACCTTGAGAACCAGCCTGGTCTCTCATTTGGACTGTCTTTCAGGTAGTAGAGATGGCAGTGCTAGTTGATGTCTGTAGAGTAGAGTTCCTCAGATGAAAAGGTGTGATCAGATCAAGAGGCAGTTGGGGAGTCCTGCGCCATGGCCTGCCTACAGTAGTACCCTGATATGCAATATCCATTGGTCAGCTTTCCTGCTTCCCAAAGGTCTCCTGATGAGTTAGCAGTGGTGCTGAGACAGGTGCTCTTTCCTGTCCCCTTTCCAATTTATTTTGCTGTAAAGAATCTACATGCCAATCTTTTGTTTTGTCTGTTATTGTTGTTTGCCTACCAGTATAAGATAGGCCTGGGAAGCAAGCCCAAGGAGAAAGCAACTGGCCAACGGTTCCAAGGGACCTGGCGGGAGGAAGAGGTGGGAGAAAGGAGTGGTGAGCAAACAGTGCCATAGACAGGGGAACAACTAGGGAATTAAAATCAACAAGGAGGAGGAGGACGCGGAGATCCTGGGGGTGTTAGAACAACAGCAGTCTAGCTGAGAGGAATTACTAAGAGGCAGAAGAAGGGTAGGAGTGATGTGGACAGGAGGAAGATAAAAGGAAACAGAGAAAAGATCTATGAAGCGAAGCTATGGACAGACGTATAAACATAGGTGTGTACATATGTTAATATATTAATTCATTAAAAATAGAGGTATTGACCTTTGATATATATGTTTATATGGCAACAGACTGAAGTAGTGGATGAACTTTGGGCCATTGCTCAAGCCCTTCCTCAATGCAAGGACACTTTGTTCTAACAATCTGGTATTTTGTGATACCTATCCTCCTGACACGATCACTGAAGACAAAATGGATGCATAAGGAAATGTGGTGAAGAAAGCTGATGATGCCTGCCTACCAAAAGATATAGCATCTTGAGTCTTAAAGTCTTGAAGTTAAACAAGTGGCCATCTAGCAGGGAAGCAACAAGCCCACAGGGAAGAAACACACCAGCCTGTGGGATCAGGGAGTGTCATTGAGATCAGGTAACAAGCATCAGAAGACCACAAACAAAAAAACAAACCTCAGATTGTTCACAATGAGGGGGATTGGATCAAAGACTCCCAAACCCATCTGTAGACAATAGGGCATCCCCTCACAGAGGGGTCACAAGGAAAGAATGAGTCAACCAGGGTGCAGTATAGCATTGATAAAACACATGTGGCAGTCATTTACCTGAGTGTCAATTTCATGATTGTGAGTGTAGGGGTGGAGTCTAGCCTGTCAACCTGGAGCTAGCCAATGAGGCCTTTGTGTGGGCATGGCTTTCTCTTGAGAATTCTCGGAAGTCGCGCGGTATTTCCCAATTGGAGAAGAGAGACTTGACTCAGTTTCTGAGAGTCGGTCTACCGACAAGACAAGATGAGATGACAGCATGCTGAATCCTGGAGAATGGAGGATCCGGAGGAGAGGCCACATGGGCTTGCCCTGATGGAGCCAAACCTCTGGGGCCGGAGAAGCCATGTGGAGACTCCTGTCAGTGCTGAGATGCTGGGGAAGCCAAGGGGAGACACCTGCATGTTCTCAGATGCTTCTACTGCCACTGGATGCTGCTGATGGTCCCTGAGTCCTGGAAGTGAGGAGCCATGGGGAGACCTGCCAGCACCGTGGTGCTTCTACTGCTGCCAGACACACAAGACTGCACCCACTGGCCTGTGATTATCCAGGTATCATTGCACATGCTTTGTAAGTCGAAAGGAGACTTTATAGACTGGTATCAGACATATGGGCTAATACTGGACTTATGACCTTGGAGTGGACTGGGTTGGACTGCTTTCTAAATGTTCCATTCCTCTTATATATGAACCTTTCCCTTACAATGTGCATTTTTATGAATTTGTTTCTCTTGTCTACCCGGACTACCACAACACAAAATATTCCTCACCCCCCACAATCATGTCCTCAGTTCTGCCTTTCAGTTCTGGCTAGATCAGAGGGTGTACACTGGTACAGATAAGCACTCAGAATGCACAGAATCCAGGTCAGATAAATCCCTCAGGAACAGAAATAGAGTAGTAATAGCAGAAGGATAGGAGGATGGTGGGGGGTAAGGGGGTGAGAGGGTGATGGGTGATGGGAAGGGGAAGTGATTGCAATGATTGATGCATAATCCCCCCAGGGGGATGAACAACAGAAATATGGATCAAAAGAGATAGCGGTTGGTGTAAGATATGAAAACAATGGTAATTTATAATGTATCAAGAAGTCATCGGGGTGAGAGGGGTGGAAAGGAAAAAAAGAGGCACTGATACCAAGGGCTCAAATAGAAAGTAAATGTTCAGAAAATTATGATGGCAAACATAAATATAAGTATACTTGATACAATTGATGTATGGAATGTTATAAGAGCCCCCAATAAAATGATTTTTATAAAAAAGATAAATGATTATTTGGCTTTAAGAAAATTTCCGGGGATATTTTTGGTTTAAAGTTTATAGATTATGTCAGGACTTCATTCAGCCTCCATGGCTCCAGAAAGTCTGGATTTTATGAGAAAGTGGAGCACTGTTCTGAACTTTTGATTAGGGCACTTGCATGGAATTTCTTTTCTGCAGTTCAAAGGCATCTACTCTTTTTCAGTCTTCTTTATTCAATGTCCAACTTTCACATGCATAAGAAGGAATGGAAAATACCCTGGTGTGGCAGTCACCTAATCTGGTGTCAATTTGAGGATTAAGAGTCTGGGGTGGAGGCTAACCTATCAATCTGGAGAGAGCTGATGAGACTTCTCTGTGGGCATGGCTTTCTCCTGAGAATTCTGGGAATTCTGGCCATATTTCCCCTTTGGAGGTGAGAGACTCAATGCTCAGTCCCTTGGAGATGCTCTACTGACAAAACACAAGGCTGACTCCCTTGTGAGACATCCTGAAGGAGAACCCACATGATTAAACCCTGATGGAACCAGACCTCTGAAGCCAAAAAAAACAGGTAAAGACTCCTGCCCATGTTGGGATGCTTGAGAATCCACAGAGAGGTCCCACTCAGCACTGAGATGCTTCTACCATGACTGGATATACAAAACTCTGCACCCACTGACCTGTGATTGTCCTGGTGTCATTGCGTGTGCTTGGTGAAGCTGAAGAAGACTTTATAGACCACTACCAGATATATGGGCTAATATCAGACTTGTGTGCTTGAAATGGACTTGGTTGGTGTGCTTTCTCAATGTCCCATTCCTCTTGTATGTTGACCTCTCCTTTACATACATATGCATGACTATGAACTTGTTTCTCTAGTCTATCTGGACTATTACCCCTGGCTTGGGTCAAATGCACCTTTATCCTCAAAGTCATCATCTTGCTTTTCAATACTCTGAGGGGGTCTTGTGCAGTAAATTTACTAATGGTAGTGCCAGAAGGCTTTTGAAAATGCCATGGATTGCTAAAAGGACAAACCTATTGGGTTAAGGGAAGGCTGAGTATTTTTTTTTCTTCCAAAAATGGAATGGTAGGCCATGTAAATGTGGGAACCTGTCTTCTCAGCAAATAGAGACCAGTTGTGTCCTGGAGAGTCACTTGCAAGCTTTGAAGATCTCGAGCCATCCACATCAAATGAGGAGGAAGAGTAGAGGTACTGAATGTGTTATTAAACCAGGTAACTGGATGTTCTATGAAACCATGACCCTGAACCCACAAGCTAAGAAATTAAATCCCATGAGGTTTGAGCTGTACATAAGCAGTCTCAGCAGCTACTCGTTCCTCTAAATATTTCTGTAGTTGTAAATATATCTATCACCCTGTTTTCTGGAGACACCAGAAAGAGCTGGTTCTCTTTCTGTAGTTGGCGCAGCCATGGTTCGTGGTCCCAAGAAACATCTGACGCGAGTGACTGCTCCAAAGTATTGGATGCTGGACAAACTCGCAGGGGTGTTTGCTCTTCGTCCATCCCCTGGTCCCCACAAACTGAGAGAATGTCTCCCCCTGGTCATTTTTCTGAAGAAATAGACTGAAGTATGCTCTGGCAGGAGATGAACTTAACAAAATCTGCATGCAGCAGTTCATTAAGCTTGATGGCAAGGTCTGGGGGGCTATACCCTACTCTGCTGGTTTCATGGATGTCACTGGCATTGACAGGACCAGAGAGAATTTCCCTCTGATCTATGACACGAAGGGTCACTTTGCTATTCATCATCGCATTACACCCCAGGAGCTGAAGCACAAGTTGTGCAAAGTAAGAAAGATCTTCTTGGGCACAAAAGCAATCCCTTACCTGGTGACTCATGATGCTCGAACCATCCGCTACCCTGATCTCCTCATCAAGGTGAATGACACCATTCAGATGGATTTGGAGACTGGGAAGATCACTGACGTCATCAAGTTTGACACTGGTAACGTTTGTATGGTGACTGGAGGTGCTAACCTGGGAAGAATTGGCGGGGTCACCCATAAAGAGAGACATCCTGGCCCTTTTGATGCGGTTCATGGGAAAGATGCCAATGCCAATAGCTTGGCCACCTCGCTTTCCAACATTTTCGTTATTGGAAAAGGCAACAAACCATCGATTTTTCTTCCATGAAGTAAAGGTGTCTGTCTCACCATAGCCAAAAAGAGAGACAAGAGACTGGCTGCCAAACGGAACAGTGGGTGAAATGATCTGGCTGATGGAAATGGAGAGACCACTAAAGGAATAAATACAGCATAATTATATATATATATATATATATATATCACACATAACTGACACCAATTCAACTCTTGACAGGTATACAGCTTACAGACAGAAGTACATTAATTGGTTGTGCAGCCCTCTTCTTAATCAATTTGATGTTTCCCCTCTTCCCCTCTTCTCCAGGTCCTCTGGCCAAGGAATCTCTGCCATAACAGATAACATAATACTTCAGGACAGATCTTGAAAAGTTCTTAGTTAAAAAAAATGAGAACACTTTTTTTGGGGGGAGGGGGCATTGAGAACACTTTTTTTGCATATACATTACACATCATACAATTGAATTATTCGATGATATTAGGGCATCTGTGCAATCATTACCACAATCAAATTCAGAACACTCCTCATGCTCATTGTTGTGGAATGTACTTTTTGTATATGTGCCACAGAAGCGAGCACTGGAATGTACTTTTTGATGAAGAAAGTGATGTCAATCCAGGCAGCGTAAGCCATATGATTATCTGATTGAAAATGGCCAGTATCTGTTTCCACCCAGGAATGCCCGGGATCTCAATCTTTGTGCATTGAACTTCATTTTTGGTGACTTCCAATTTTCCTAGATTCAGAGTTTCAAGCACTATTAATAGATGTTTGTATATGTTTCCTTTCGTTTTGAGTCATGCCCCATTAACAACTGAAGGGATGTTCCCAAAGTGTTTGTGACTGACTCTATTTTGAGGAGGCAGCTCTTCCTTGGTTGCACACTGAGTGCTTATGTTTGACAATGTTCTGCCACTATTGAGGCTGTCTGTCTCTGACAGTGTCCCACTGGTATTCATAATGTTTTCAGTATCTGACAATGCTCATTCCTTGTCAGATGAACTAGTCTATTCCTAAGTTTTTACAGTGGCTAGTTCCTCAGATGTGGACACCCCGTTCCTTCTTTATATTCTGCCCAGAGTCTGGAAGCATCGCTGGAACCTGCTCATCTGGGCTGACCCTGCTGGTATCTGAAACAACAATAACACAGAAGCTACCATGGTAAACTGAAGCAGGCAAAAATCTGGAAAACGACCCACATGCCCATCGACAGTAGAATGGTTACGTCAAGTGCATTGCGTTATAAAGTAAGATACCACAAAGCAGCAAGAATGATAAGTCTATAACTTCATGCCATCATATGGGCGAATCTCATAAACACAGCAGGTGGGTGGTGGTGCTATTGAATGTTTGTGTGGCGGGGATGGGGGAGGAAGAGTTTAAGATATTTTTTTTATCAGCATGTCCCTAGTACAAAGCATGAGGCTGCCTATCTGGTAGGCTATCAGTAAGTACTGAAAGACTGAAGGGAGGCATGAATGTTGAATGAGTGGGAGGTGGTGACCCCTCGCTTTCTCCCCAACACAGCCTTATGTGATTGGTGGCTGAGGGCTCAGCACTTCTGTTTGGGGATGAGGGCCCTGGGGTGTGGCGAGCTCCCTGAGGACACAGGAGCTGCACTGGCTGCCTGTGAGCGCAGCTTGCTGGGTCAAACAAAGGTTGGCCCCCTCTTCATTTGGCCTACATTGCTGTTTCCCTCAGCCTTTTAGCACGAATCAAATATTTTGGTTTCTTTTGTTGTTGTTAAATCATCTTCAGAGGCCTGACCCGGAGATGTTTATTCCCGTCGTGTGATATTTTGGCCTGGGTTTTGCACAGGAAAGGCAGAGAGCTGTGATTTCAGACAAAAGAGCTATAGGGAGGGCAGAAAGCTCACCGAGAGATTTATGTCTCAGGATTACAGGAAACTCTGTCCCTCAGTCTGAGTGAGAGTTTCTAGAAACAGGAAGGAGGAAAACAGGATATGGCGATCGCATATGAACCGAATGGAAAGTCAGGAGAACAGATGGGTCCTGGGAAGTATCAAAAGTAGAAGCTCAAGGAAGTTTCCAAGAAATCCCAGTTCACAAATTCAAGTGAACTGGGCATGGGGACAGGTGCTTCTTACAGGCTCAGAGGGGTGTTAACAAAATGCCTTAAGGATAAACAAAGGCACCTTCTGGCCCACCCATCCTTCTAAGATAACTCACATTCAGGTGAGAGAGTAGCCATGGGGGTAGCAAGGTAGGGGGTGGGAGTGGGAATGATTCCATTGAGAACTAAATTCCACTTAACCCTTTCTTTACCGAAACGTTTTTGTTTGTAAACTTTTGTAACGGTAATAATTTTTTAAAAATATAATGAGATGCAAGTTGAATCATGGAGTGTTTAAAAATCTTTGTTAGGCATGATGGCTTACAGTAAAAATCATGTGGGACACATTTGTGTCAATGAACTTTGGGATCGGGACAGATAGGATGAAGCATGGAAAAAACACTCACTGGAATATCACTTAATCCCAAACATTCAGCCTCCCAAGACACAGGGTCAGTTATTAACTAAAAGATAGACATATACTCACTTTGGTGAAGAAGTCAAAAAATAAATAAGAAAAGAAACTGTAATTACTTTCTTTTTTGTTTGTTTGTTTTTTGGGCATCACTGCCTCTGGTGGTCGTGGGTGCTACCCAGTGCCACTCCTGAGAGGCGCTGCTGGATTTGAACTGCCAAGCCCGTGGGCCGCAGTCCCGCACTCAACCACTTACGCCACTGGGGATCAGCCCCTGTAATTACTTTCTTAATGGGGGGAATGAAAACAAGCTATGTACACATAAATTTTTTTAAAGGCACAGGAAAAAGTAAATATAGTTACAAAATGTTCACTCCAACAATATAGTTCCTCCTTCCTCCAGGAGACACCATTTCATACAACATCCTCTCAACACAGCAATATGTGCTTAATGAACTTCTTTCAACACAGTACAGAATCCTCACTCTGACACCAGTATGCAACGGTGTGGCTCAGGGGGTGGGGGTGGGGTTGGAAGGGAAGCTTCATAAGAAACCCCAGGGCCCGAAAACATAAGTGGTACTTACCTATATAATACATTATAAAGAGGTTAATGGTTAGATGCACTTTTCAGTTTTATGAATCCACAGGATTAGTGATATCCATTGTGTTAGACTGGGTTGACTAGAGAAGAAAATTCAAGGACACACCTCTGTGTGGAAGAAAGAGCTTTATATCAAGAAGTAATTGTATATCAGAAAAACATCCCAGCCTAGTCCAACTCCAGTCCCTAAGTCCGATACTAGTCCAGAAGTATCGGACTCTTCCGACTCACAAAACTACATGCAATGATGCAGGATGCAGAAAGACCACAGGCCAATGGGTGCAAAAGTCCTGTATATCCATATCCATATCCATCTCATGGTGCTGGACACATCTCCATGGCTCTGGCAGCAACCAGGGTCCACCCGCAGGAAGGTGAAGGCAGAGAGATGGCGGTTCCCAGGGTCCTCCTTATGAGAAGGCCATACCCACAAGGAGGCATCCTGAGACTGTAACCTGATTGACAGGTTAAATACCACTCCTGCACTTCAACGTGACATGGAATTATATAATTGCCACATTGGTTTTCATTTGGACAATGTTTTCTGGTGTAAGAAGCCTTTGGAAGGGTCATAGGACTTGAACTTGGCAGATATGAAATCAACAGGAATGTGTAAGAGCCATGTCAGAGAGACCCATGAGCCCCAAATTAGGAGTTCTTGTTGAACACGTCTTTTTGGTTGAAAAAAGTTTTATGCCAAGTAAACTTACTGTCACTGAGTAGATTTCTGAGTAGGACTGCCCCTGTGGATGCCTGAGAATGTAAACCTTTATGGAAGTACAAAGCCTCATCTTTCTCCCAAGGAATGATTGGTGGTTTGGAACTGTTGACCTTACAGTGAACAGTGCAACCTGTAGCCACTACCCCTCCAGGGCTCATATGCATGTGCAAGTTGGACATTGACAAGGGAAGACAGAAGAAACTATGGTGCCAGCAAGGAATATCGAAAGGACCATAGACTGTTGAAAGAACAAACAGATCTGTCATAGCAACCAGAGTGCTCCTTAGAGCAAGGATGGTGACCCTTGTCTCGTGCACTTTGGACACATTCTCAGGAGAGAGCGGTCACTGGAGAAGGACATCATGCTTGATAAAGTAGACGGCAGTGAGAAAGAGGAAGACCTTTGACGTGAAGGATTGACATAGTGACTACAAAAATGTGTTCAAACGTAAGAATGATTGTGCAGGACTTGCTGTGTTGTGTTCTGTGGGACATAAGGTCACCATGAGTTTGAGCCAACTTGACGGAAACTAACACCAACCCCATGTTAAGTAAGTCCTCATGAGGACTAACAAAGAGGGACAGATTGGTTTTTAGAAAAAAAAGAAAATACCCTGAGCCTGAAGGACAAATGTGCTTTGGAAAGATGTATTTTTTAAAGCAGAGTCTGTCTTTTTACCAGCACCGAGTCTGCTTGTACCTATGAGGGACATCCTAGTCAGAGTCAATTGCAAAGTCAGTCAGTCAAGAGATGAAGAGTGAGTGAGCAGGGACATCTATGCTTTCTGCAGAGTATTAAAAGATGGACTTGGAGTTTCTACTTGTGACAGGGTGGGATAGAAAGTATTCGTTAAAGCCAGACAGAGTCAAACATCGAGGTGTGGCTGTCAAGTCCGTGCTGACTTTCAGTGAGTTCAGAAGGAAATGTCATCCATTCTTGTGTCTTGCCCGTCATTGTCATGGTCTAGTCCATAGTCGCCCCACTGTGTTTCTTGAGTGCTTTCCAGCACAGGTGACTCAGCACTCTCCGGGACACTGTTCTGTCCTGAGACATAGGGCTCGTTGGATGATTTTTAGAAGTATATCACTTAGCCTTTCTTCTTAGTCTCTTTTCATCCGCAAGCTCTGCTGAAGCCTGTCCCCACTGGTGACCCTGGGTATTTGAAATGTCGGTGGGAGAGTGTGTTAGGCTGGCTCTCTAGAGAAGCAACACCAGAGGCACTTCTATGTGCATTGATCTAGGAAGAGATTTAGATCAAGAAAGGGTTCACATAGTAGCAGCAAGCAAGTTCAGTCAAGTTCAAAGCTGTGGGTCAGAGGTAAGCTGCAGGCTTATACTGATTCCTGGGGCCGCAGGGCCTGGGAGCAAGCCAGAAGGTGAAGCAGTTAGGTGAATCAGGAAGACCACAGGCTGGTGGCTGCCAAGCTGCTAAATCTCAGATTGGATGAATAAATCCAAGGTTGGCAGTCCACTGAGGGCTCTTGGCATCAGCCGAGGACATCACGGGAGGTTGATGAAAAGGACCTAGATCCAGCAGCAGGAGTGAACTAGCTTTCACACAAAGCTAATTCACACACTAAGAGTAGGCTCAGACCTGAATAAAACCTCCTCTATAGTATCAAGGCTGTGATTCGACAATTGCTTGGCGGCTTCACAGAAGATGCCACAGCCAGGTAGATCCCATCATGGGACAAGCCTGGATCAAGCTGAAATATGTCCTCACTGTCACACAATGCTTCCAGCGTCACAGCTCCATGCCAGCCACCAGAGGGTGATAAGCTGACAGAAGGGTGAGGAGAGAACCCAGAGGCTATGTTAATTGCCATGTTGTTCATTGCAAATGCTGCTGTTTTTGTTCGGTGATATCACATCGGTTCCAACTTTTAGTGACCAACCCACAATGGAACAAAATCCTGCCCTGCCTGGCCCCGTCCCATCCTCACCATTGTTCCCGTGCTGGTGCCTTTGGGGCATAATCACAACCAGTACACCACTCAAGAGTGCCTTCTTAAAATTTCTAGGAGAGTGTGGAAAACCCACAAGCCACAAGTCGTTCTTGTACGGAAAAGGGACTATGTGTACATGAGTCCAGAGGATGGCTAGTGCTGGTGAATAAGTCATTGTGCGTTAACTCCAAATCTGCTTTCCTGTATTTTACTTATTCTAAAGTGATCAGATGTCCCGCTTTTTAACATTTATCCCATGGCATTTCAAAATTAAAATAAATATATTACAATACTATTTTTGCATTCTATGAACATTTTTGTTGCTCCATATAGACCAAATTTTTAATCAAGAAACTGCCCCCTCCTCCCGGTCAATGGTGTTCCTCTTAAAATCTGGTCGCTTTAGCTTATTCTGCTAATAGCCACCTGACGCTCCGTTGGCATTGCCCAGTAGTAACCCACTGCCCTCTAGTCGATTCTGACACAGAGTGACTCTATGGGACAGAGAAGAACAGCATAGAAACCATTTAGGTTTCTGAGTGGGAGCAGAGAGCCTCGTCTTTCTCCCAAGAAGTGACTAGTGGGCTCTGAATGTGTGACCTTGTGGTTAGTACCCCAGTGAGGAGCCCATTCCATCACTAGGACTCCAAGTTGGCCGGGGTGGGGGTGGGGGCAGTGAAGGAAGATGAGGAGACAGGGCTAATGCAAGAGAAGTCTTGCTTCTCATTTGTTCACTGGTTACCACTGGTTAGCATTGTCCTGAGAACTGCTCTTCACCCTCGCAACTGAGGTTTGGCTAGAGATAGGTAGTCCTTGGTGCCAGTGTCCAACTTTATCGTCTGCTCTCTTAGGCGAGGAGCCCGGGGGGCACTGTGGCTACAGACCTTGGACTGTTCAGGTCTATAGTTCAAACCACATCCTCAGGAGGGAAATGGCTCTCTGCACCCTTAAAGTCTCAGAAGCCTAAAAGGGGTCCACAGGCTGGCTATGAGTTGGACAGCAGTGAGTTTAGAATTTTGATTTCTCTTAGGAGTGATTCCCGTCCCCCAACCCCAAATGGCTGATTTTTCAAAACCAGACCACAAATTCTTTCAACTCACCACTGAGTGCGTGAACTGGCTGCAGTACTCAGAGACCCCAGAATCCATTTCTGACACATTGTAAGAGTGGTGTTGGCAAAGACTTTCGGATATCCAGAAGGATGAACAAATACATCCAACCTCAGAAAATATCCAACCAGAATGCCGTGGAACAGCCAGACTGGCAAGATGTCCACTCACCTACTGCCCTCACTTTGTCGGAAAACACCGGTTAGCAGTTGGAAGTGGACATCATGTCCGACAAACTGGAGGGCCAGCAGAAATGGGGGAAGCCCTCAATGAGATGGATCGACTCCATCACCACAGAAGTTGACTCAGCCATCTGAAACTCAGTTCTATGATATTCATACTGTCTCCTCACAGCCAACTCAGCAGCAGCCAATGCCAATGCCACATAGGCTAAGCCTCCCTGTGCTGCCTCCACTCCACTCCACTACAGCACCGGGGGGCAGACTCTTTCCAGAGGTTGGTGTCTTAGCACTGCAGGTTTCTCCTCTGGCCTTCTCATCATCCTGCTTTTCCTTCTGTCCTGCAGCCTGGAGGTGTAGGACACCTACTACACCTCCAGTAGAAACTCTACAATTTCAGTGTTACCCTTTCTCTTTCTAATTTTAGAGTAGTTGTTTAAGGAGCTCTGACTGGTGCAATGGGTTGTGTGTGAGGTTGCTCACCACAAAGTCCATACCTCGAACCCACCAGTGACTCTGTGGGGAACAGATGAGGTTTTCTGTTCCTGTAAAGATATATAGCTTCAGGAACTCAAAGAGACAGCCTTGAAACCTTATGGGTCACTGTGAGTTGAAATGAACTTAATAGAAATGGGTTTGACTTTGAAATTTGATCTTCTGTGCTATTGTGTGCGTCATGACTCAGAAGGCCGCTGGATGGTGTGCTTGATCAAAATATAGTAGCAGATGGGAACAAGGAAGATGGGGGATACAGGAATGAGGCAGTCCAGAAGAAGAGAGACATGAAAGGCATTCCCAAAAGAAGACACCAGTCAGTGCAGATGGGAACAGGATGGCTTAAGAAGCCCATTAGGTTGACGGTGGATTTCAGCAAGATGCTTTTGGGCCTTACATCAGTTGCTAAAACTCAGCGCTGCCTGGAATAGTGTGGACTGCCTGGTTCCCGGGCTGCTGAAGGAAGCCTGTGGCAGGCTGAAATGCTTGCTAGGGGACCACCCAGATCTACTCTTTGAGTAGAAGTAGGAGAACTGCAGCAATAAAGAGATGGATTGAGTTTGGCCACTGACACCCATGGACTTGGTTCACAGGAAATAGAGAATATGAGAGCAGGTTGACTGGTCTGAAGTTCATGATGTAGCATGGGAGGGTTAGGCATGTTGAGAATTTGTGATGGGACCATGGTCTAAAGGAAAGGTAACCAATGGATACTCTGGTGAGGCTAAGTGAGACAGCCCACATTGAGTTGACCAGAACCCGACCAGAGGAAGAGAAGCGATTTGAGTCTGTGAACTGGTGCATATAACTGCTGACTTTATGGATGACCCGTTCTGATTTGACTTTGCTAATGGATGTGCATGACACAAGGTTCCAACTAGAATGAAGATTCTTCACGTTGAAAGATATGATTGTATCCTTAGAGCACTGGGTTGATGTAAGTGGGCAATATAGAAATTAGATACCCAAAATGGGGGAATAAAGACAAGAGGTGGATGGCTGACAAACTCTCATGCATGGGGGATTATATATTCATAGGATTATAGGATCAAGGTGTAGATATTATATAACTACAATTTTAAGGCAAAGGATATCTTTTGTTTTGTTCACTTAGAGAATGTTATTTTTAAATGATAGTGGCATATGTTGAATTGAATGCATTTTAGTTTTATCCTGTTAGGTATAGATATGGTTTTATTGTTTATTTGAAAGTTACATGTGGTTACAGAGCTTTGTAAAAGTGTGAAATTGACAAGGGGTGGTCTGTGGCCATCAAGTGCTTGATGTCAATTCATGATTGGAAGTCTAGTGTTGGAGTCTAGCCTGTTAATCTGGAGATTGTCATTGAATAGCCAATGAGGTCTCTGTGTGGGCATGGCTTTCTCCTGAGACTTCTAGGAAATCTCACAATATTTCCCTTGTGGAGATGAGAGGCCATCTCCCCAGTTGTTGGGAGTCAGTCTCCAAGACAAGTTAGTACGCACAAGACAAGATGGCAGCGTCTAAGGAGCTGGAGCAGTCACAGGAGAAGCCACACAGCCTTACCCTGATGGAACCAGACCTCTGAAGCTGGAGAAGCCACATGGAGACCCCTGCCAGTGTTGAGTTGCTTCTACCACCACTGGATGGTGTTGATGGACCCTGAGCCCTGGAAGCGAGGAGCCATGAAGACCCCTGCCAGTGCCAGGACTCTGCACCCACTGGCCTGTGACTTTGTGAGTCAGAAGGAGACTTTATAGACTGGTATTGGGCATATGGGCTAATATCGGACTTATAACTTTGAACTAGATTGGGTTGGGATGCTTTCTCAATGTTCCATTCCTCTTGTATATAAACCTTACCCTTATATCCATATGTGTGTCTATGAATTTGTTTCTCTAGTCTACATGGATTAACACAGGTACTTCTCCATGTCCTAAAAGTCTTTTTTTTTTTTTTTTTGGCATCACTGCCCTCAGGTGATGGGAGTAGGAGGCCCTGCCTTTGCTTTGTGGAGCTGGAATCCAACCTCCATCCCAGTGGACCGCAGTCCCGCACACAACCACTATGCCACTGAGACTCAGCCCCCAAAATCTTTAACAGTTTTAGAATACCTGTGCTGTTTTTTTTTTAAACACAGTATTTTGTTGTGTTTTTGGTGAAGGTCTGCACAGTTGTTCAGGTTTCCATCAATAATGTCTATAGAGATTGTTCACAGACATCATTATCTTCTTCGCAATGTGTGAACAGTCTCAAGATTTCCATTGTGCTTGTTCTGCTTCTGATGATCCAGTCTTCCTGTTCTCTTTGCATTCTCACCTGTGTACAAACATTGATCGTGGATGGTTGGGTCTCACATAGGTGATTTTTGAAAGGAGCACAGAACAGATAGGAAATATATATGGTTTTTTAAGCCAAAGAGCTATTCAGCTACAAGGTGGCCTCTGTGGTTAATTTGGAGTTAAGGGTTGAAGAGCAATTTTTTGAGGGGTTCTGCAGTTTCAACCAGTCCAGGAGACTTGAGGCTTGGTTTTCATTGGAGGTTCTGGTCTAAAATTTCCCCTATTCTATCAGGACTCATCTCCTGAGGTACTGATTTAAATGATTGGTAATGGTAACCGGGCACCATCTAGTTCTGGTCTCTGAGGCCTTGATAAGTGCAGATTATAAGTGTAGACTATTAGTACCATACAGACTAGTTTCTTCTTTAAATATTTGGTCTCTTTCTTTCTCTTTTGATTCAGATGAGCAGATACCAAGTTTTTAAGACCTCCAGGGCTGAGCTCCAGTGGCATAAGTGGTTGAGCGTGAGACTGCGGCCCGCGGGCCTGGCAGTTCAAATCCAGCGGCGGCTCTCAAGAGCAGCATGGTAGCGCCCATGACCACCAGAGGCAGTGATGCCCACCCCTCCTCCCAAAACAAAACAAAACAAAACAAAACAAAACAAAAAAGACCTCCAGACCTCCTTGTTACCAAGCTAGGACGTAGTTATGAACTACATTGATTGAAATGCATGTCAATTGATGGAGATGTCCCATCATAGTCCTAAATAAACCTAGAAATACAAGCTCTCCAGGTGTGAGATTATGTGAAAGAAATATTCACTATTGTGCTTTATTATATCTGAGGAGGTACCCAGAAAAACTCCACTGCATTGGGTGGAGCAGAGCTTTGGAAGTACGTTTCCCCCACTGTGCTAGCACTGAGCAACTCGCTCTGAGTTAGTGCACCCCGTGGCATCACCTGAGATGGTTCTCTCATGTCACAGTGGAGTTTCTCATAAGAGAACAGCATGTGACTGTGAATTTTGTTTCCTACTCAGGAAAAATGCCACAGAAATGGTTTTGATGTTGAACACAAGATTACAAGGAGAGTGCTATGGGAAAACTACATTGTAAGAGTGATTTTCTTGTGTCAAAAAAGGTGATAGGTTGATTGAGGATAAACCTGGTGCTGGACATCCATCAACTTCCCAAACAGATGACAATGTTGACTCATAGTGCTTTTGGAGTTCTTCTCACCAGGTCAGACTGTCAATCAACCTTCCTATTTAGAGGTTCTGAAAGATTGCATGACAGTGCACAGCAAAGGCCTGATTTGTGGCAGATGGGGGGCTGGTTTTGCCACAATGGCAATGCACCTGCTCAGGCAGCTATCTGAGTGTGCCAGATTTTTGCAAAAGCAGAATGCCTCTCTTGCCACACACACCTGAACTTACTCCAGGTGACTTCTTTTGTTTACACGCAAGAAGAGGACATAAAATGACAGTAACTTGATGATGTAGAAGAGGTGAAGAAAATAAAATGAGGGAGGTACTCTAAGTCATCCAAACAGATGAGTTTGAAAAATGTTTCCAAGAACAGAATGACAGATTTGACAAATGTATTAAGTGTAATGGAGAGTACTTTGAGGTAGCTTTTTGGGGAAAAATTTCTGGGTTTTTTTGGGTGCCCCTTTCATATGTGAATATATAATCATATAGATGCATCTACAGATGCATTAGTAAGTGTCATCCAGTTGGCTCTGACTCAAATCAACTCTATGTACAATAGAACAAAAACACTCAGCCATCTCACACTATCCTTACAATCTTTGCTATGCTAAAGCCCATTGTCGCAACCATTGTGTCAATCCATCTCACTGAGTATCTTCTTTGTCACTAACTCTCTACTTTCCTGCAAGGTCAGCATTTCAAAACCACTAGCCACTCCATAGGAGAAAGAAGAGGCTTACTATTCCTCATTATAGAAACCACAGGGGGGTTGAGCCCCGGTTGCGTAGTGGTTGAGTGCGGGACTGCGGCCCACTGGCTTGGCAGTTCAAATCCAGCAGCAGCTCTCCAGGAGCAAGGCTGGCCCTCCCACTTCCACCAGAAGGCAGTGATGCCCCACCCCCCCAAAAAAGGAAACCCACAGGTCATACTTACCTGGCAGGGGAGATACCATGATCACGAAGGTGGTTTTCCCAGGGCGAGGCTTATCTGTTGCACTCCGGATGTGCTGCCCCTGCGATTTCCCCAAATGTGGGAAACTCGACGCATAATTTGTGGTAGTGGGAGATTGCGTTGATGCTCTCCCCTGATTTAAAAAAAGAGAAAGAAAAATAAACTCACGGGAGCAGGTCTCTTCTGTTCTATTGGGTCACTATGATTCGGAATCGAATTGATGGCAGTGAATTTTCTTTGTGTGTGTGTTTTCTACTTTACTAAGCATAGTGTTATTTTCTAGAGACTGGACCCTCCTGATAACATGTCCAAAGAAAATTGGCCCCCACCCTATCTACCCTGTCTTTCTAATGATCCTTTTCTTTCTTCAGGTATGTATTTGTGATGCCATCCCACAATCCATCAGGTCTTCAATCAATTATGTTCAATGCATTTAATCTATTCTGAATAGGTCTTTAAAATTCAGGTGGCTAGGGCTGAGCCCTGGTAGCGTTGTGGTTGAGTGCGGGACTGTGGCCGACTGGCTTGGTGGTTCAAATCCAGCAGCAGCAGGGCTGGACCTCCCACTCCCACCAGAGGGCAATGATGCCTTAAAAAAAATTCAGGCTGAGCCGCGGTGGCGAAAGTGGTTGAGTGCGGGACTGCGGCCTGCGGGCTTGGCAGTTCAAATCCAGCGGCGGCTCTCAGAAGCAGCACTGGGTAGCACCCACGACCACTAGAGGCAGTGATGCCCAACAAACAAACAAATAAAAAATTAAGGTGCATATACTTAAGGTCATATTTTGGCTCTGTGAAATTACTTTACATTTTTGTTTGTTTTTTTTTTTGGGGGGGGAGGGGCATCACTTCCCTGGTGGGAGTAGGAAGCCCAGTCTTGCTCTTGGAGAGCTGCTGTTGGATTTGAACTGCCAACCCTGTGGGTCGCAGTCCCACACACAACCACTACGCCACCGGGGCTCAGCCTGTGGACTTATTTTAATATCTTCAGTTTCAGTCTGAATTTACATAAGAGCAATCTATAATCTGTTCCACGGTCAGCCTTGTGTTAGTCAGGCTTGACTAGAGAAACAAATTCATAGACATCTATAGCTGTATAGGAAAGAGCTTCAGGGCTGAGCCCAGGTGGCGTTGTGGTTGTGCGCGGGACTGCAGCCCACTGGGATGGAGGTTCGATTCCAGCTCCATGGAGCAAAGGTTGGGCCTCCTACTCCCACCACCCCAGGGCAGTGATGCCCCCCCCCCTCAAAAAACAAAAACAAAACAAAACAAAAGAAAGAGCTTCATAAACATGAGAAATTGTATATTGAGAAAAGATCCTAGCCCGGTTCAGATCTAGTTCATAAGTCTGAATTCCCCTTTTACTCGTGCAACACATGCAATGATGCCGAATGAAGGAAGATTACAGGCAAGTGGGTGGAAAGTCTTTGAATCCAGTGGCACTGTAGGATCTCAGCACTGACAGGACTCTCCACATGGCTCCTTCAGCTTCAGGGCTCTAGTGTAGCGCCATGTGTCCTACAGGGAGTGTGCCTGTGTTCTGTCTCCAACAAGCTATTTTATTTCCTTAGTGTCTCCATATGAGGTCATCCAGCTGTAGTCTGATTGACAGGCTAAACTTCACCCCTTCACTCTTTTAAAAAAATTTTCACTCTTAATTGTCTCAAATTGGCAACAGATTATGTAACTACCACAAGCCTCTTCCTAGTTTTGTCTGATGAGATTGAGTTTCTCGAGTAGCTCTTCTCACAGATGGAGTTAATTTGATTCCTGTGTACATTCTATCTGATGAAGCCCACATGTTTAATTGGTATTTTTGTTGTTGAAAAGGTTATTTTCTTTTTTTCAAGGTACTTTCAATGAACAAGTCATTGGTTTTGCAAAATTCTCTCATGTGATCTCCTGCTTCCATCACCAAGGCTATATTTTCCAACTACTGATCTTCTTTGTTGACACCTTTTGCATTCCAATCATTATCAATGTGTGTCTGATCAACGTCAGACCGAAGAAGTTGGAAGAGCTCACAATTTCATTCAGAGCTTCAAGAGTCAGTGCATAAATTTGAGTAAGAGTTATATTAATTGGATATCCTTGTAGGCATACAGATATTATCCTATCACAGACAGAAATGCACTTCAAGACAGATCTTTTAAAAATATCATTTTATTGGGGGAGGGGTCTTATAGCTCTTCTAACATTCCCATACATCAATTGTATTCAGCAGATTTATACATATATTGCCATCATAATTTCCAAAACATTTTCTTTCTACTTCAGCCCTTGGTATAAGCTCCACTTCTTCCCCTCCTCCCCCAATAATAACAATATATAATTGGTCAAGGATTCCTGAGGGTGGGAGAGAACTTCTTGATATGTTATTATTTTTTTTTTTGGCATCACTGCTCTCTGGGAGAAGTGGGAGGCCCAGCCTTGCTTCTGGAGAGGTGCTCCTGGATTTGAACTGCCAAGCCAGTGGGCTGCAGTCCCGCGCACAACCACTACGCCACCGGGGCTCAGCCCTTGATATGTTTTTTTTTTTTTTTTGGCATCACTGCTCTCCGGTGGTGGGAGTAGGAGGCCCAGCCCCACTGCTGTAATTGAACCTCCATCCCAGTGGGCCGCAGTCCCGCGCACAACCGCTACGCCACCAGGGCTCAGCCAATATGTTATTTTTGACAATAAATATGACACTACACTTGACTTGGTCATTCCGGCATAGTAAACGATCTGATTATCTGACTTAGAACAACCAATTATAGTCCATTTAGCTCTCCAATGTCTAAGATATCAGTCTTTATATATTTCATTTAATTTTTTTTCCAAACTGAAATTGGTGGACTTCTCCAATTTCTTCATCACTGATGTTAGTGATTTCTTTGCACATCTGAATAATAGTTGTATTAACTACTCTTCGCAGGCACATACATAGCATCCTATCATGGATAGTATTGGATTTCGATTGACATTGAAATGCTCTTTTTGATGATGAATGTGATGCACACACATACATACATGAGTATACATGGATTCACCATGAATTTGGGGTGTGTGACTCTATAAAAGTATATATGTATGTGTATATAAATAGATGTCTCCCATATTATGTATATTGTGTTAGGTGCTATGGAGTCAGTTCTGACTTTGAACAAGGGTTGTCGTGACGTGACTTCCTTTTGGCATGAGGATGCTACCCTATCACAGACAGAGTTTCATGCCCTCACTGATGGTTGCATTGTTGCACAGTGACTGCCATGTACAAGAGAACCACACACAGCTCTGTCCTGCGCCATCCTCACAAGTGTTCTGTAGAAACCCATGACTGTAGTCACTGTCAGTCCATCTTGTGGAGGGTTTTCCTTTTTTTCACTGTTCAGCTACTTTACCAAGTACTGTGTTTCCCCCCAAATAAGGCAGGATCTTATATTTATTTTTCCTCAAGAAGACAACCTAGTTTTATTTTCAGGGGATGTGTGTGTGTGTTTTTTTAAGTACGGTACAGCAATCTACATTTGTTCAAACATAGTTAAGTCATCTTCTTCTGGAAAATCATCATAGCTCTTCAAATTCCCAATTCCATCCTGAATTTCTTGCAACTCTATTTCCTTTAGAACCACTGGCCCCAATCTCTCATGTCAAGCAACAGAGCTCTTGTTAAATGAGCAGCTCTTATCTATGTAACCTGCTCAGAGTGCATTGGTAACAACACTATCAGTGATTTAAAAAAAATCATTTTATTGGGGGCTCACACAACTCTTATCATGATCAATACATATATCAATTGTATGCAGTTTACATTTGTACATTTGTCGCCATCATCATTCTCGAAACATCCTCCTTCCACTTAGGCCCTTGGTATCAGCTCTCCATATTTCCCCTCTCTCCCTACTGCCCCTCCCCCATGAACCCTTAAAAATTTACAAATTTTCCTTATTTTTTCATATCATACACTGTCCGATGTGTCCCTTCACCCACTTCCCTGTTGTCTGTACCCTAGGGAGGTTATATGTAGATCCCTACAATTGGTTCCCTCTTTCTACTCCACCTTCCCTCTACCCTCCCGGTATTACCACTGGTCCTGAAGGAATCTTCTGTCCTGAATTCCCCATGTTTCCAGCTCCTGTCCATACCAGTGCACATCCCCTAGTCTACCTGGATTTTTCAGGTAGAATTGGGATCATGATAGTGGGTGGGAGGACCACCTCGTGGTCAAACAGGCTAGTGTGCTTCTTCCATGTGGACTTCATTGCTTCTGAGTTAGATGGCTTCTTGTTTACTTTCAAATCTTTAAGACCTCAGAGGCTACATCTTTTGATAGCTGGACACCATCAGCTTTCTTCACCACTTTTGCTTATGCACACATTTGTCTTCAGTGTTCGTGTTGGGAAGGTGACCATCATGGAATGCCAATTTAATAGAACAAAGTGTTCTTGCATTGAGGAAGTACTTGAGTGAAGGTCCAATGCCCATCTGCTGTCTTAATACTAATCCTATAAGTATATGAATGTAGATATATTTCCCCATCATCATATATAGATATAGTCACCTCTGAAAATGCCTGTATTTAGACCTGCATAAATGCCCTTTACTCCCCAGTTATTTCCTCTATTTTTTTTTTTACTTTCCTCTTCTCCCAGTAACATGCTCAGCCTCCATTTGGGTTTCAGTATTTTCTCTCTGCTACATTACTCTTGATCAAACCCTCTCAGGCCTCTCACACTCAGCTTGTCACTGATTTATTCCATGAATTCTTCACCCAAATCATGACCTTTTGCAGGCTATGCTTCACAAAGTTTCCATGCTGATTTCTTGTCATTCTATTTTCAATGCAGTTGCTCATTTCCATGCACAAATGGTCTCTGGATGTCTTGTCTCTTGCAATATCAAGGGTCTTCAAATAGGTCACGATGGGGGCAAATGATAAGGACTACCCATCTTCATCACTGATCCACAACATGGGTTGTGTAGATATGCTGCGTAGTCACGCCCATCATTAGGTTTTACTTTGGGGGGTAGGGCTTATATTGCACAAATGCTAAGAAATTCAGTCAGGGTTTACTTTATGAGTAGGTCTTATTTTCAGGGAAACATGATGTTCCTGTCTGGGGACTGTTTTTTCCTGACATGTCCAAAGCACCTGAGACAAAGTCTTGTACTTTTTCCCTCTAAGGAATATTCTGGCTATGCTCCTTTAAGACAGATAGATTTGTGTGTGTGTGTGGTCCACAATATTTTCAATATTCTTTACCAGCACCATAATTAAAATGCAGCGATTCTTCTTTGGTCTTCCTTATTCAACGTTCAAATTTCACATGCATTTGAAGCAATAGAGAGTACCATGGCTTGGGCCAGATGCAACTTAGTCCTTAAAGTAACATCCTTGTTTTCAACACTTAAAAGAGGTCCTATACGGCAGATTTACTCAATGAAATGTGTCCTTTGATCTCTTGAGTGCAACTTTCATAAGCTTTGATTGTGGATTCAAGCACTACAAAATCCTTGATAACATTAATCTTATCTCTGCTCCTTAGGATGTTAACCACGGGTCTAGTTGAGAGGTTTTTTTTTTCTTTCTTTACATTACATTGTCATCCAGACTGGAGGCTGCAATCCTCGATCTCAATCAGCAAGTGCTTCAAGCCCTCCTCAGTTTCAGCAGGCAAGGTTGTGTCATCTGCACATTTCAGGATGTTCATAAACCTTCCTCCAATCCCGGTGCCTCATTCTTGTTCATAGAATTGTTTCTCTGATTACTTTTTCAGAAGTGTGGTGAGAGGATACAACCCTGTCACCCGCCTTTCCTGATTTTTTTTTTGGGGGGGCATCACTGCTCTCCAGTGGTGGGAGTAGGAGGCCCAGCCCCACTGCTGGAATTGAACCTCCGTCCCAGTGGGCCGCAGTCCCCTGCACAAGCACTACGCCACCGGGGCTCAGCCCTTTTCCTGATTTTTAACTATGCAGTACGCCCTTGATTTCTTTTTTTGTTTTGTTTTGTTTGTTTGATTGTTTTTGGGGCATCACTGCCCTCAGGTGGTGGGAGGAGGAGGCCTAGCCTTTGCTCTGTGGAACTGGAATCGAACTTCCATCCCAGTGGGCCGCAGTCCCGCGCACAACCACTACGCCATTGAGGCTCAGCCCATGCCCTTGATTTCCCATGTAGGTTCTGCAAGAACACATGAAGTGTTCTGGAATTCTCACTTGCAGAGTCGAATGCCTTTGCATAGCCAATAAAACACAAGTAAACAACTTTCTGGAATTTTCTCCTTTTCAAGCAAGTTTCATCTGACATTAATAATGACATCCTTTGTTCTTTGTCTTCTTATGAATCTGGCTGAAACTTTGGCAGACCCCTGCCGTATTACTGCAATTGCTGTTGATGATCTTCAGCAGAATTTTACCTGTGTGTGATATCAATGGTATTTTGCTACAGGTTGAGCAATTCTGTTGTGTCACTTTTCTTTGGAATGGGCATAAGTATGAACGTCTTCCAGTCATTTGGCCAAGTAGCTAATTTCCTGGCATGGTGGGTGCTTTCTGAGCTTGTTGAAACATTTCATTTGGTATCTTTTCAATTGCAGGAGAAATGTTTTTGGCTAATGCTTCAATACAGCTTAGACTTCTTTCTTCGGTACCATTGGATCTTAATCATCTGCTACCTCTTTTTTTTCTTTAAAAAAGTTTTATTGATATGTATTTCACATCAACACAATAGTTTTTTTTTTTTTTTGTGGGCATCACTGCCTCTGATGGTCGCAGGAGCTACCCAGTGCTGCTCCTGAGAGCCGCCACTGGATTTGGACAGCCAAGCCTGTGGGCTGCAGTCCCGCACTCAACCACTTACACCACCGGGGCTCAGCCCTACACAATAGCTCTTGAAATGGTGTCTTGAAATGGTGGAATGCTTACTAGTACTTTTTGGTACAGTGCCTCTACATATTCTTTTTTTTTACCCTTCTACTCTACATATTCTTTTTTCTTTTTTTGGCGGGGGGCATCACTGCTCTCTGGTGGTGGGAGTAGGAGGCCCAGCCCCACTGCTGGAATTGAACCTCCATCCCAGTGGGTCACAGTCCCGTCCACAACCACTACGCCACCCGGGCTCAGCCCCACATATTCTTATGATGCTTCTTCCTTTGTCCCCTATTTTCCCATAGAATTGCTCAATATCGGAAGTGGAGGCTGGGATCTTGAGTTCCTTAAGTTTAAGATAAGCTGAGTGTGTTCGTCCATTTTCGTTTTCTAGCTCAAGGTCTTTGTGCCTTTCATCAAGATACTTTGTCTTCTCCAGCTACCCTTTGAAATTTGTTGTTCCACTCTGTGACATCATCATTTCTTCCATTTGCTACCCGATGATTAGAGCAAGTTTCAGAGTCTCTTTTATTATTATTATTATTATTATTATTATTATTATTATTTTGTTTGTGGGCATCACTGCCTCTGGTGGTCATGGGCGCTATCCAGCCCCCACTGGATTTGAACCGCCAAGTCTGCGAGCTGCAGTTCTGCACTCAACCACTTACGCCACCGGGGCTCAGCCCTGCAGAGTCTCTTTTAACACTCACTTGGATCTTTTGTTTCTGGTCTTCTGCATGACCTTTTGCTTTTTAAAAAATTTGATAATTTTAATCACAACGGCTAACTGATTAGGGAGTTAAGTCTATTTAATAACATAAATGGCAATATACCAATTAATTCCATTTGATCATTGTAATTCTTCCCATTAGGATTTGATGCATTTCATATATATTCACTAAGCTGCCTGGCATGCTTTCATGCACGCACTGTTTGATCAATAAGAGAACATTAGGGCTGAGCCCCGCTGGCGTAGTGATTGTGTGCGGGACTGCGGCCCACTGGGACGGAGGTTCAATTCCAGCAGTGGGGCTGGGCCTCCTACTCCCACCACCGGAGAGCAGTGATTCCCCCCCCCCCCGCCCCCACACAAAAAAATAAGAGAACATTATAACATTTCAAACTCTTTTTCTCTATTTTTTATTATTTTCTTTCAAAAGAGCTCAGTGATTTTGGAGATTGGATAGATAATACCAAAAAACATAAGGGGAAAAGTTCAAATGACACATAAATGCCACCACGTATGTTATTATAAAGTTTTTTAGTTAAGATAAATACACAAAACATGCACAGCCTTATGTATAATACTTTTCAACAGCAACATTACAGAAATATCAGAAACTGAGTATGGGTGCGGATTTGTACTTGGACTTAATGGAATAAGAAGAGAACAACATTCAACTTGGGAGGTTTATACTGATAACCAAGCTGCCCAAGGTAAACATGCCTTCGTCCTTACCACAGGCGACACAAGGTCCTAAGAACACTTATTATGAGGTGGGGAAAAGTCAATCATAGCTTCAAGACCTTATTTTGAGAGAATAAATGAAAAAGCAATTTGGAAAGGCCAGAGTTCTCCCCCACCTTCCCTCAAATCTGACTTTAGTTTTTCTTCATTTCTTTTTTTATTAAATACTTTATTTGGGGGGGGGGGACTCTCACATCTCTTATCACAATCCATACATTCATCCATCGTGTCAAGCACATTTGTATATATGTTGCCATCATTTTCAAAGCATCGTCTTTTTTTTTGGGGGGGGGCATCACTGCCCTCCGAAATAGGAGGCCCAGCCCCACTGCGGGAATCGAACCTCCGTCCCAGTGGGCCGCAGTCCCGCGCACAACCACTATGCCACCAGGGCTCAGCCCCAAAGCATTGTCTTTCTACTTGAGCCCTTGGTATCAGCTCATTCCCCGCTCACCCCATGAACCCTTAATAAGTTATAGATTATTATTTTAATATCTTACATCATCCTCTTTCACCCTTCACTCATTTTCCCTGTTATTTGTCCCACCAGGAGGGGGTTATATGCTGATCCTTGTGATTGATTCTTCCTTTCTCTCTCCCCCCCCCCCCCCCACCCTCCTCTTATCCTCCTGGAATCTCTATTCTCATTGTTGGCCTTGAGTGGTTTATCTGTCCTAGATTTCCTGTGTTTCAGACTCTTATCTGTAACAGTGTACACATGTCCAAGTCTAATCCATTTTGTAAGATAGAGTCGAGGTCATGATAGTGGACTGGGGGTGGGGGAAGTGTTAAATAACTAGAGGAAAGCTGCGTGTTTCCTTGGTGCCACATTGCACCGAGTGGGTCATCTCTTCCTTCGATGAGGGCATGTCCAATTGTCTACAGATGGATGTTGACTCTCTACTCCTAGTCCCCCCCCCCCTCCATTCACATTGGGTATGATTTTGCTCTGGGTCTTAGATGCCTGGTACTTTATCCCCTTGACACCTCACGATCACACAGGCTGGCATGCTTCTTCCATGCGGGCTTTGTTGCTTTTCAGCTAGATGGCTGCTTGTTTATCTCCAAGCCTTTAAGATCCCAGACACTGTATCTTTTGATAGCTGGGCACCATCAGCTTTCTTCACATTTGCTTGTGCACCCATTTTTTTCTTCAGCGATCGTGTCAGGAAGGTGAGCATCACAGAATGCTAGGTTATTAGAACAAAGTGTTGAGGGAGTATTTGAGTTGAAGTCAATGTCCATCTGCAACCTTAATTCTTAACATATAGATAAGTACATATATCTATTGTTATATATAAATATATTTACATATCTGTATTTAGACCTCTATAAATGTCCTTTGGCTCCTGGTTCTTTCCTCTATTTTCTTTTACTTTCCTCTTGCCCCCCAGCATGTTTTTCCTTTATTCGGATTTAATAATTCCTCACTGCTACATTGCCCTTGATTAAGCTCTAGTGGGCATCCTATGCCTTTCTTTGCATTGACTTTAGTTCACTTGTTGTTCCAGTTTTTCTTTTTACAGAAAAGGGTTGAATCATTTATTATTCTACCTAAAGCATTCATTTTTGAAGCTTTCCAGTAAAGTGCAGCACTTCATTTATACAGAGTCTGTGAGAGAAGGTCAGCTGCGACATCATCCATTCAAGTCCTTAACACAGGATGATCTTTAAGAGGAGGGGCTTCCGAAGCAGGGAGATTTCTGCGGCAGTCCTGCAGGCTTTAACATTGTGTTTCTTAGCAAAAGTCAGCAGTCCAGCTTTCTGTAGGTCCCCGAGTGCTAACATTTTAGAGTTCTTCCCTATTTACAGACCTCCTTTCTCTGTCTCTGCTGTCAGCAACAAGTATTTCAAACCTGATGTTAGTACAGATAGCATTCTGGGAAGAATGAAGAGACACTTGGCCACCAGTAACCCACACTAGGAAAGGTGTGTTATTAACCACTCTCTCTTCTACACGACTTCCTATGTGAGTACAACTTCCTTCATTGAAAATTGGTAAAGGAAGGTAATTTCCCCTGCTGTGTTCAGCCCAACAATGAAAGCTTGAGCAGCCTCCATATGCTGGTGAAGAAAAATCTGGGTGGTAGACCCTACTCCAGCCCCTGGTCACCTGGCCTCCCCTGGCTCAGACTGAGGGTGAGCTGAGAGTCCCCATGTCAGCTGCTGCTGCTGTCCCGTGCTGGCCACCCATCTGTTTCCTGGGAACTGCAGGGAGCCCTTGGACCTGGCCTGCAACAAGCCTTGAGGATGGTGGTCCTTCGCCAACAACTCTTGGTTGGTTGGGCTGCTCCCTTTTGCTTTCATCAAGGGTGTTCTTGATGACCTTCCACAGAAGGTCATATACACACACATATACTGCACATACATGCATGTGTGTATACATATGCATAAATGGGAGAAAGATGGGGCGTTCTACTCCTGAAAAGAGTCTCTCTCAGAAATCCACAGGGGCAGCGCTACCTGGTTTTATAGGGTCACTATGAGCCAGAATTAACATGGTGGCAGAGTTATGTTTTATTTTAATTTTTTGGTATATACAAAGGGAGTACCATCCCACACCAAAGAAATATTTTTTTTCAAAGCTATGTATTTAAAAATTCCCCCCAAACAACCCTATCACCTTCAAAGTACTCTCCATTATACTTAATGTATTTGTCAAATCTGTGATTCCTTTTTTGGAAACATTTTTTGAACTCCCCTGTTTGGATGGCTAATAATACCTCCCTCATTTTTCTCCTTCACCTCTTCTACAACATCAACTAATTGTCCCATCATGTCTCTTTTCATTCACGGAAACAAAAAGAAGTGGCACAGAGGTCATGTGAGTCAGGTGTGTGGGGCAAGAGAGGCATGTTGTTTTTTTGACAAAAACTGGCACACCGAGATGACTGCATGAACACGTGCATTGTCATGGGGGCCAACCAGTTCTCTGTCTACCACACATCAGGACTTTCATGCTGTACATTATTATACAATCTTTTCAGAATCTCTGAATGAATAGAAATCTTGATTAACAGTCTGACCTGGTAGAATGAATTCCAACTGCACGACAAGTCAACATTTTTGTACATTTGGTAACCTGATGGATGTCCAGAACACGGTTTGTCATTAACTCACATTTCACCTTTTTAAAACAGAAAACCACTTGTACACTTGTGTTCTTCCCGTAGCACTATCTTTGTGGTTCAACATCACAAGTTTCTGTGACATTTTTCCCAAGCAGGAAGCAAAATGTTAAAGCAGCATGATGTCCCCTTAAATCAGTGATTACAAAAAACAAGGTTTGAGCAAAACTGCTTTTATGAATAAATTCACTTTGACCAGTGAGAACCTTCCCAGGTGATGCCACTGGGTACACTAAGCAAGTTGCTCAATGCTCACCTAGTAGGAAAAATGCAACGATTGAAAGCTCCATCTGGAGTTTTTTTTAGGTACCCTCATATATCTGTTTCAAAAATTGTGTGTGAATATTTGTTTTTTTTTTTTGCATCACTGCCCTCTGGTGGGAGCAGGAGGCCCAGCCTTGCTCCTGGAGAGCTGCTACTGGATTTGAACTGCCAACCCAGGGGGCTGCAGTCCTGCATACAACCACTACGTCATCCAGGCTCAGCCCCCAAATTTAATTATCTTTTAACCCCATTTCTCCCCACATAACTTTTTGGAATATCTAAATACATATACACTTTTTTTTTTTGTGGGCATCACTGCCTCTGGTGGTCGTGGGCGCTACCCAGCCGCCGCTGGATTTGAACCGCCAAGCCTGCGGGCTGCAGTTCTGCACTCAACCATTTATGCCACTGGAGCTCAGCCCTACATATACACTTTTGACCATAAAGTGCTTGGTCATATTTTGAAAGGATACAGAAACGTGTGTATGTAAAATACCCCATTTAAAAAAATCTATTTTGTTAATCCAAGAGTATAGTCCCTCACAATTGCACATTTCTGACACTGAGCATCTCTGGGACAGTTTAACAAAGGCTACTGAACAGCTGATAGT
This sequence comes from Nesogale talazaci, assembly GCA_004026705.1. Classification (NCBI taxonomy): domain Eukaryota; kingdom Metazoa; phylum Chordata; class Mammalia; order Afrosoricida; family Tenrecidae; genus Nesogale; species Nesogale talazaci. The sequence continues at coordinate 55,460 of PVJH01002936.1, forward strand.
TCTGATATAGCTGCCATTGTCATATGTGGATTTGTTCATAACTGCTCATATTGCCCTATCATTTGAATTCTATGCTCTGTTGATTCTAAGTGATTTAATTTTTAAATGCCACTCAAAAGTTTTCTTTAGATTGCTTTTCCATTAGACATCGAAACAGTCACTGTGCATTCAGAAAGACACAGAAAACAAGAACCTGGGAATTTTAAATGAAGCACTCATTGTGGGAGAAATGACCTTGGCTCTCTATTTTCCTATAAAGTTACCATATATGCTTTCTGAGCGATAGAAAGGGAATGTGGCAGTCATGTGCTTATGTTAATTTTATGATTGAAATGTAGGGGTGGAGGCTAGCCTGTTAATCTGGAGATAGCCATTGAGTAGTCAATGAAGCCTCTATGTGGGCATGGCTTTCTCCTGAGACTTCTGGGAAATCTCGTGCTATTTCCCTCATGAAGATGAGAAGCTATCTTCCCCAGTTGTTGGGAGTTAGTCTCAGAGGCGATGAGTCACAGAAAAGACAAGCTTTCAGTGTCCGAGAAGCTGGAGGAGCCGGTGGAGAGACCACACGGCTTTGCCCTGATGGAGCCAGACCTCTGAAGCTGGAGCGGCATGCTGTTGATGGACCCTGAGCCTTGGAAGCGAGGATCCATGGGGAGACCCCTGCCAGCGCCAGAATTCTGCACCCACTGACCTGTGACCTCGTGAGTTGGAAGGAGACTTTGTAGACTGATTTCGGGCATATGGGTTAATTTCGGACTTACGACTTTGTACTGGACTGGCTTGGGATGCTTTCTCAGTGTCACATTCCCTTTGTATATAAACCCTTTCCTTCTATCCAAATGCGTGTCTATGAAAATTTGTTCCTTTAGTCTACCCGAACTAACACAGGGAGATAGGCACAAGCTGGTGAGGTGGTTACACTGTATTCTTGATAAAGGTGCCAAGGCTAGTCTGAAGGGAGGAGAAAGGGAGAAGTCCTTTGGAACTGAGATGTTTCAAAGCAACACAAATCAGTATGAGCCATGTATGGATCCCCCAAGGCTATCATTAATGTTCATCAGAGTTTTCATTGTAGCATTTGTTTTCTTAGTTGCTAGGTGCCATCGAGTCTCTTCCGACTCAAGGGGACATTAGGTACAACAGCAGGCAACCACTGCCTGGTCACGTGGCACCTTCCCGATGGTTAGTATGCTTGAGGCCCTTGCTGACGCGCCTGTTAATCCGTCTTGTGGAGGATCTTCTTCCTTTTTTATCCAACCTCTACTTTAGTAACACCATCATCTTCTTTAGGGGCTGGTCCCTCCCGATGACATGTTCAGAGTATCTGAGAGGCAGTCTTGCTTTCCTGGCTTCTAAGGAGTTTCTGGCAATTATCTTTCAAGACAGATGTTTGTCCTGCTTGTTCGAGATATTTTCACCACAATTCGAATGCACCTACTCTTCTGTCCTGCTCCTTGTCCATTTTTCTTAGCATCTCAGATTGGATGAAATGCCGTGTCCAACTTCTGCATATATGTGAATAGGAAGATTGCAGGAATTATACACCCAGCTATTCATGGGGATAATATCTGATTTGTAAGGTTTCAAAGCATTTTTCCTTTTTTTTTTTTTTTTGCTTTCTGCTAATTTCCATTTTCTCGACAAGACTTTATTTTTAGAACACAGTGTTCCTTGGAAACATGGTTAGTTTATAACTCTTATTTCTAACTTTTAAAATTGTGGATTAGGTAAGCGGATTTACATTTCAAGACCAGGACGTGTTTTAGGTTGTTAAAACGCAATCATATCGCTAAGGCACTCCTGATGGCATGGGCCAGCTAACTGCTGTCCACAGGTTAAGTGGGCCCTGGCCCAGTGCTGAGCTCACTGCGGTGAACCTTGGGGGAAAGCCTCAGATGCGACTCCCTGTATCTTGGTCCCAGGACCATTGAGGCTTCAGAAAGGATTCCCAAACACGTCACAGGCCACTCCCATCGTCAGTGCTTCCCCGTCAAGTGAGGGATTTGACGCTCCTTAGGACAGTGGGCGAGGGCACGTGAAGGGTTTCCAGTGCTGTGCAATGTCATCTTCCATTCTCACCTTGTGCACTCTCTCTTTGTTGGGGGAGGAAGCAGAGCTTCCTAGCTTTCTAAGTCTGAAAAACTTCCAGCCGTGCAAAGTGAACTAGATTTTCATGATTTTTCTGGGACAGCAACAAGCGCTAAGAGGCACCAAACGGGCTCTGCAGGTGTAATGGTTATGTGATGGGCTGCTAACTGCAAGTTCAGCGGATCGAAATCACAAGCTGCTTCTTGGGAGAAAGATGAGGCTTTCCACGCCAGGAAAAGTGTCCTGGAAAACCCAAACCCACAGGGGACAGTTCTACCTTGTCCTGCAGTGTGACTCTGACAAGGACTCGCTCAGAATCCATGGCAGTGGGTTTGGTGTGGAGAGCAGGGGAGGACAGCAGTGCCGGGTTGGAATCCTGGCTAAGGCCCCCCTCCCCAGGCGTGCTCCTCCCACCTCCCACCCTGCCCTCCGCTCTCATCTGCAAGTGCAGGCGTGTGTGTTGCTCTGATGCTGTTGTGCCCTAGTGGTTCCGTGCTCAGCTTTGGTCAGTGTTTGATAAACCGAAGGGCACCGGTTGGAATCCAGGCCCATGTAGCAGTCTGTGCGCATGCTGTGACTACAGCCTTAGAAATCTGGAGCCAATTCTTGACCCTGCATCGTTACTATTCGTTGGAAGCAACTTGGTGGCAGATGCTGCCAGAGGGAGACAAACTATGAAGGCCAAACCTTGGCCACAGAAAACTCTGTGGATCCCAAGAGTCTGATCCCGTTGTGCGTGGGTGCCTCCAAGCTGCTGGCACCTGGCAATGGGGTTGCAGCAGCAACTTGAGCCTGGGGTGATGTGCTGCTCTGCCCTTAATGATCCTTATGGGCTCCTTCCTCCCTGCTGGGCTGGCGGTTATGGATTAGGCTGCTAACCGCCAGGTCAGCAATTTGAAACAACTAGCCAGTCCTTGAGAATAGACATCAATCTATAGAGGGAGTCTTGGAAATTCACAGGGACATTTCTACCTGTCTAACCTATCCTGTAGGACTGCTATGAATCAATTCTGAGTTTATGGGCTGCTCCGGGAAGTTCCTGAGCTCTGTGTTCTCAGGTTCTTCCCTGTTTCCTCCTTTGATCAGGAGCCCTCTGGTTCTAAGGCCGACATCACAGTGCAGCTGCCGCCTGCTGCTTGAGGCTAGAGCTGTGCCTAATCTTTAAGGATGCAAACAGGAGCCCTGGTGGAGCAGTGGTTACAGTGCTAGCTGCAAATGGAAAGGCCAGTGCTAAGAGGCCCCAAGGCAGTCTGCTTTGAACGTGTGTTGTGCTGTGGCCAGCCACTGCTTTTCAGCAGGGCACCCTGGCTGCCTTCCTCCAATTGAAAAACAAAACAAAAGCAAAGCAAAAGAACAGCATACAGCTGTGAGGTCAATTCTGTCTCTATAGGACAGAGCAGAACTGCGGGTTTCCCAGAGTAAGTCTTTCCCGGAGCAGACAGCTTCAGCTTTCTCCTGAAGAGCAAGTGGCTCTGAACCATGTCCTTGTGGTTAGAAGGCCCAGGCGGAGCCCACGACGCCAACGGAATGCCTGCCTCCTACTCAGTCAGAACGCCATGTGCAAGACTTGATGCGCTGCTCTTCTTTCTCTTGGGGATGACCAGGGCTAGCATGCGCATCCCATCAATGAAAAGGAAGAGTTGGCATTCCTGGTCCCTGAAGTCCCGCCTGTCCTCATGCTCACTTAGCAGGTAGGAGAGGTCATCCCTGCATCCCATCGACCACCCCGAAGACAGGGTTCTCACATGTGGGATTTTAAAATCCAGGAAAAAAACTTCTTGCCACGGAGAGTTGTGGGAAAAATTTTATAATTTATGTATAAAATCTCAGTAAGAAACCATGTAAAATGACAAGAAATATCCATCTTACATTGTGTTCAAAAACAAATCAAATCAAAACAAAAACAAAACAAAACCATACACATTCATTGTGAATTTTAATTAGAAAACAAGAATACGAACAAACCGCTTTTAAAATAATCTCAATCATTTGGCAACTCATCACATCATTACAGGAGGCTAATTTGATCTTAAGAAAAGTTGAGTCTTATGAAAAACACAGATTGGGCAGTCTGCTTATAGGGGAGATAAAACATGTTTAAAAAAGAATCTGGCAAATGAGGCCAGTTTCTATCCTGAAATCATTATGTATAAAACCACCAAGGATCTCAAATTCTCCACTGGGGATGGGTAGGGGTGGGGAGGCAGTCGTCCGCGCTTTTCGCTCCTGGACAGCCTGGGAGCCAGCCGGGCTGAAGCAAGGACTGCAGGGCCATGGTGGTCAGGCAGCATGGTGGGATGTGATTGTACCTGTACTGGCCCCAACTCCCCCACCACACCTGGGCTGGGCGTGAAGTCACAGAGGCGAACAGGATCTAAAAACAAGTTACATTCTTAAGGAAGAAGTCGTCACAATAGAGGGCGGAAAAGCAAGGGCCAGTCTTTCTGGAGCTAAGCTACTTGACCTGGAGACGTGCGAGGGTGACTTTCCTGTTAGATGACTGGCTGACTTGCAGGCGGGTGGGCTGGGACGGGTGTGCAGAGTCTCTCTACTGGTGACTGACTGCATAGCATTTAAAACCTTTTCTTACCAAGAACAAAACAAAAAACGCCCGATAATAAAATAAAATACACAGATATATAGTCAAGTTCACAGATAAGTCTTCTCTGGAAAATAAATAAGGTGTTCATTGATTAGCATCTTACAGAGTAAAATACAGCCTATCTTTACATGTTTATATACTGTACACGGATGAGCAGGGCAGCAGAGGTGGGGAAGGAGGGGCTGCTGGGTGGGGTAGGGCAGCCCCATTGGGCAAGGTTAAAATATACAGCTACTTTGTTTTGAGTTGAGATACAAAGTAAACTTATCTTCTTTTACCTGAAAGAAATGCACATAAACTCTTCTATGAATAGTTTATAAAGCTGTTTGGAATATCCCAGGAAACAGCATAGCACAAAGGCACCTGCTTCCCGGTTGACAAGGCAATGACTTCTGGCCGCCAGCTTGCTCCCTGCTCCCGCTCCCCGCTGTGTCCCTGGCTGGGTCAGCAGGGCCAGGACTATCGCTTGGCCTTTTTCCCGGGGGCCTCCTCCACTCTTTGCTGGCCTCGAGTCCGAGCCCCTGGTGGGCTGGCTTCTCTCTTGCGCTTGGCAGGCGGAGAGGCCTGGGCCTTGGATCTGCGGGAAACAAAGTCAGGGCGGTGGGTGGGAATGAAAAACAGCAGCTACAAAAAACACGGAGGGTGTCCCAGGCCAGGGTGGAGAAGACAAGTCCTAAACTGGTACATTGAAGTGACCCGGGGTGGAGAAGCCCATTTATTCACAAAAGCAGAGTCACACGGAGCAAAGTGCAGTTGCTGAAGCTACGGCTTTGGGAGGCTCTTCCACCTCGGGGGCAAGTGTTGAGAGGAGCGGTATTGCTAATAGCCCCTGCGCTGCAATCCATCTGACAAGTCCCTGGGGGTCGGAGATGGGGGTGGGTGGGTAACGCAGCTGATGTTGGCACAGGGCATGGAAGGCGAGGAGTTTGGGTGGGTTTGGGTGTCTGGACCCAGCTCTGCCCAGTCTGTGTTCCCCTTGGTGTTTAGTTCCACTGTGGGAGAAAGAAGTGCCAGGCCGACCGACAGACACGCTATTGAGGCAGCTCCAAAGAGCCAATCAGGACTGGGACACCAGCAGGCCCTCGGGCAGAGCACCACTGTAGGTACCATGAGGGAGGGCGCAGGCCGTGCTGGCAAAGGCACAACCATCACCCTCTGCGGGGCGTGTCAGGCCAGTATCTGGTGTCCCCTCCCTTACTTCAGCTGAGCAGGATGAGCCCACTTCCCAAATGGTGTAACCTTGCGGAACACTGTCACTGCCATCACTTGCTCGTGGCAGTGACCTTGGGAAGAGAGGTTGTCCCAGGGAGCTGAGACATTCCACACACCTTCTACGAAGGCCTCCTTCAGCTTGCACTTCCTTCTCCATAAGCTGCTCCCTTGAGCCCTTCCCTCTGGGGAAAGGGCCTCTTCCCAGCAAGGGCCAGGCCAGGTCCATTCAGCATGCACACAACGGCAGCCACAATTGACAGGTGGCCCCGGGACAAAAGAACTTTGGTCAACAAACAAAAAGTTACCAGAAAAAAATGTCTCTAGACCAACTGGGACACTAGGAATTGGGAGATCTGGCAGGTCATTTTCTGGTCAAGCATCATAGTCCTGCCCATAGCCCTGCCTTCATGCATATTCAGGACTGGGCCTTGGAAGTCTGTTACATATTCATAACCCCCTTAATTTCCTTCCTGACGTACACTAGAACTGCAAGCCACCCTTTCTGGGGCAGCTTCCTTGGAACCTTGAGTCCTGGCCTGCCTCTTGCCTGACCAATGTAAGTCTTCCCCTTCCAATGTCACCACAGGATGACGTGTTGGAAACACCAAATTCTCTCTCTCTCTCTCTCTTTCTCACACATACACACACACACGCACACACACACACACACACACTTTATAGAAAAACAATTTACAACAATGGCATTATGAATCCCTGCAATTTAGAATATAAAATTATGTCAGAGACTACAGCAGACACACTGATCTGTGAGCCTACAATGTCTATGAAAGGAGAAGCCTTCAGGATGCAGCATGCTCTGTCGACTGCTGGGATGCTGACGCCACCCTCCGTGCCTCACAACACGGGCTTGGGGCCCTCTCACTGCTTCCCGCTCCCAAAGCCACACGGAAAACTCACTGCCAGTGAGTCAATGCTGGCTTAGAGACCCCTGTGGATTTCTGAGTCTGTAACTGCCTACGGGAGTAGAAAGCCATCTGGCTTCGGAGCAGCTGCTGGTCGTTTCAAACTGCTGACCATGCCCTTCACAGCCCAATGCATATCCACTCTGCCACCAGGGCTCAGACTGTTGCAAAAAGCCCCAGCATCACCCACCTGGTGGGCTTCATTCTCAAGGTAGAGTTCAAAGATAAGGAATGCCTTCAGAGACAGCCCACTCTCCTCTGAAAAGACCTATCTTGCTATGGGCTGCCAAGGCAAGTCACATTTTATACCCTGGAAGCTACAGCCAGTCTTTGAAAACAACAGAGGAACTCAACAGAGTTGATCCATACACACTCCCGCCCCCTGTACCAACCAACTGAGATGTGCCTGGCACCCCATCTATCACCCTACAGAGATGTGCCTGGCACCCTGTGTGCTGGTAACACGGCTCCAGTGGAGAGGCGGGCACGTGAGCACTGGCTGGGCTGTACAATAGGCTCTTGGCAGCCGGCTGTCAGCCAAGGCAGGAGGTTCTACAGGCCCGTCTCCGCCACTAGCGCACTTTTCCAGGACGCCTTCCAAGCAATAGGCCTCTGCCCATCTCAGGGGGTATGGGTGGGACTCGGGGTCTGTGAGCTGGCGGCTGCCCCACAGGGTGGGCCGGGCTGCCGTCTCCTCAGCAGCTTGCCCTTCCCAGGAGGGATTCGAGTGGGCATGAATGGCCAGCCTGCTGTATCTCCAGTGGCCAGCACCACCAGGGGGTGAGCCAAGACCGACAGTGTGTAGCAGTGGGTGCAAACCTGGGGTGAATGGAAACAGCAGGTGGAGAACACGTTCCCCCTGAAAAAATGGGCACGGAATCATATCAAGTAATGTGCTGTTGCAGTCGCTGCTGTTTTGGAACGAAGTCACCTAGTGCTGATGGAGGCGGGAAAGCTGTGCTACTGACAGCCCCTTCCTTGCATGTTGTGTCCGGGGAAGACCACAGTGGCCCCCAAAGGGATGCCTGTGTGCCGAGCAGTTGCTGAGATTCAGACAAGTGAGCTCGGCTTGCCGCACCTCCCCTCCTACTCAATCCAGCAGAGTCAGAACCGGCACTGCCCAGAGGTTGAGGGGAGTTGCCCGCCTCGCGCAGGATTGGGGAGGGGGCCCAGAGCTCTCTGCAGCTCTTCCCTCATGTCTACAATGGGAACGTGCCCAGTAGTACATGGCAGAGAGGTGGGAATGAGGGGTTTATGCAGCAGGCAGGCACTGGAGCTTCCTTTCCCTAACTCACGGATGACATGGCCCAAAGACTAGAAGATCACAGGGTTAAGAGTTGCTACAAACGGCTCTTTATACTGCGAGCGGACTTTTCTCTCCAGGTGCTGTGATGCCCAGGAAGTCATGTGGGCAGGGGAGGCGTCTTGAAGGAGGCAGGCTCAGAGGATGGGAAGGAGCTGGTCTGCTGCAAGGCTGGTGGCGCACAAGCGAAGGCAGAGATGCGAGTGGGAGCTGGTGGGGGGATGGTCGGCAGAGGGTGCACCTTCTACCACCCCTTCTCCTCCCTTAATAAACTCCTAGGGTGCTGAGGAGCCCGAGACTCAACGCCCTTGGAGGCAACATGCCTGGACCAGGTAGTGGCAGAGGGACAGAGTCAGGCAGGCACAAGAAGCGCCCTGCATCTTTCTCTTGGAAACCACGGGCCCCCAAGTCTGAGACGTGGTGAGGTGAAGCGCTTCACAGGGAATGAGATCTCTCCGGGGGGTTAACCAGGACGTGAGGGAAAGCAGGGACTTACCTTCCTAATGGGGGAGGTTTACTAACTTTCTCCCTGGTGGATAACTTCTCTTTTGCTAATTTTTGGCGATTTCTGGGAGAGATTGTTTCTGGGCTGCCAAGTTTGGATGCTGCACGTGCAGGTGGGCCGCTATGATGCTTTCTGAAACAGATTACAGAGACACTGGGAAATAGGGAGGAGGCAGGGAGCCCTGGACACGCCAGGCCCAGGCTGACTCAGGAGGCCAAGGCAGCTCACGGAGCAATGGGATGAAGGCCATCCACGTCATCTGTGACCAACTCTCTCTTTGCATTTACTGTGTATGACATTTTGTGGTGACTTAGAAAGAGGGGACAGTGGGGACCCTGTGGAAAAGAGAAAGCCCGCCATCCACTGATGGACAGCACGGAGATACAACCCGAAAAAGTTCATCGGAGTCAAGCTAGTGCCCAAGGTAAGCAGAGCACAGTCAGACAGTGAAATGCCAAGGCCCCATCACATGGTCCCAAGTGCCAGCTGCACAGGCGGCAGGTGGAGAGAAAGGCCTGGTCTACCTGCAGTGCAGGTCAAGCTGTACCGACAGGACCTGCGAAGGAAGGGGAGGACAACCCTTTTCTGGAGTCCGCAGACTACATCTGGAGCAGGACAGTGCTTCTTCACATGGATAACCATCAACGCAGAGGGAAAGCAATGGCGGGGGGCGCAGCACCAGAAGACCTGGAAGCTGCCTACCAAGATTTGAGAGGAAGTCCCCCGAAGACCCCAAGAGCAGAAGCCACAGGGAGGCCAGCTCCTGCTTCCCTGCCCCCAGGAGGAGCTGAGGGAAGTGAGTGGCCCTGCGGTCAGTGGCGGCTCAGCTAGCAGGATGGCAGAGGCTGGCCAACCCCGAGAATCTGTAACGTCACGAAGACCCAGCACCAAAGAATGCACACGATAAAGAGACAAGGATCCATTTGTCAAGCAAGAGCAAGCCTTCGTTGTAGAACCGGTGGAATCTCGGGAGACTTACTTTTGAAGCAGGAATTTTGAAAGACAAATCTGACAGCTGCTACTGCACATGACTTGAAGGGGGCTAGAAGGGCTGTGGAACTTTCTGGGAGGGAGCGCTGGTGCATGGGCTTTGTGGGGGGAGGAGGAGGTTCTGGTGCAATGGCTGCAGCAAGATCCCCCAACCCATCAGCAGGAATCTTGGGGGTGTGGTTGTGCACTACCCGAGTTGCTTGCCTGAAAAGCCAACACGGGGTGTCACCTTACCGTTAGCCACGTACGCTCCTAAAGTCCCTGGGGTAGGAAACCACAGCAAAAGTGGCTCACTAAGCCCACTGGAGAAGTCAGAAATACACCTGAGTACACCTAAATTTTAGATACTAATACGCTTGAGTGACAGGTGTTTTACGTGACAGCATTGGAATGGATGTTGCTGAACTCGTTATGAATCTTAGATAAAGAAGCCATGGCTGATGACAGCAGGATGAGCTGTCTGTGAATCATGTTACCACATGGCCATTAGGATGAAGGGACACAGGGGAATGGTATTTCCCAACATGTGGCTGGGTTACTGACTGGTAAGAGCAGCTCCATAACTGGAGGAGAACGGGAGAAAAATCAGCAAAAGCTCACCCACTGCCCTCGAGTTGAGATTCCGACTCACAGCAGGGTTTCTGAGGCTGTCACTCTATGGGAGCAGAGAGTCTCGTCTTTCTCCCAGGGCGTGGCTGGTGGGTTTGAACTACTGATCTTGCAGTTAGCAGCCTCAGGCTTGTCTGATGGTGTCACCAGATTTCAATAATGGGGAGAATGGGTCAGATGCTTGCTTGAACAGAGGGAGACAGGGATCTTCCCTCTAGGACTTTGTCAAGCCCCCAAATGCATACCAGGGCAGTGTTTGGATTATGCAATAGGCTGCTAACCACAAAGCCAACAGTTCAAACCCAGCAGCTGCTCTGGGGGAGAGGTGAGAGCTGTCTGCTCCAGTAAAATTCACTGTCTCAGAAACACTGCATGGTTCCCTATGAGTCAGAGCCCACTCTGTGACAGTGGGCTTGCTTTGGGTTTATGACTTTCTAAGAGGGGAGAGCATTTACTGGCATCCCTAAACCCCTTCCTTTGCCTGGGAGCCAGTTTTCCAGAGGCTCTTGACTAGATGATGGTCTGAGAGCACACCTGTGGGGGAACACAGGAAACTGCCCCCACGCCAGGGCACATTGGTCACACCTGGGCAACTTCAATGCATCTCTTGATGACCACGCTCTGGCTTGAGCTGTGCTTGGGTCTGCTTCCTCGCTCTTACTACAGGGGTGCAGACGTGCTTCAGGGACCTCTGTAGCCACTCCTAAGGAGCCCTGGTGGTGCTGTTGGGTAAGCTCTGCCCTGCTGTCCGCCTGGTCAGCGGTTCAAACCCCCAAGGTGCTCCTCAGAAGGAAGAGGCGGCTGTCTGTTCCTATGCAGATGGACAGCCTGGGAAACCTCACAGAGGCCCTCAGAGTTGGAAGGGACTTGAAGGCAGTGGCTGGTGGGCACCCAGCAGCTCGGCACAGTATGCGACAATAAAGAAAGGTATGGCATCCACCCAGCAGACAGTGCAGCCCGATAAAGACTCTGCAGTGATCCCCAAAGACTGCGAGAGAAGGGTACGCATGTCAGAGGCCCAAGCGCACGTATTCCTGCAGCAGGGTCATTGCAGAAGGAGCCTCTTCGGCTGCGGGTGCACTCTCAGCGGAATCCCACTGAGCTGGCTGGTGCTGCTCTCTGGTGGGAAGTCTGGCATGGCCCGTTAAAAGCTAGGTTTCCCCTTTACCTCTGAGCTTCCAGTCTCGTGGTGGATCGTGTGGTGGCTCCCGAAGGCTCCTCTTCCTCTTCCTCCTCCTCTTCCTCCTCAGACTCCTGGTCTTTCTTGTCTTCAGGGGTGGTGGCAGCGGCGGCATCAGAGATGGATTTCAGGCGTTTCCTCTCTGGCTCTGAGGATTCTGTTCAAACACAGGGGTCACATCTGGGTTGTGCTGGTCCCAAAGACAGTTCCATGCTCGGCCAGAGGCATGGGCGGGCTGTAGAGGGGCCGAGGATGGAACCAGGGGGCGGAAGGAGTGGTTTAACCAGCGCCTCTATGTTCCAGCTCTTGTAGTTCACACTGTTTAACTTCACCTCAAACACACGGGGGATAGTTTACTTAGACTGCTCCCAGCCAGCATTCGTGAACAATGCACATGGACTCAGAAGCACCTGGGACGTACCATTTCTGACATGGGATTAGAGTAAAGTGACCAGATTTTAACATTGGTGAAGCGAGACACCATTGACTGGGGGCGGGGGGGGGGGGAAGTAGGGGGGTAGAGGGGGTATATTCCCTTCCTGTTCTCCCGCTGTTCCCTAGTTTGTCATGCATTCTTTCCAAAAATTGGGACTTTAAAAAAATGCAGCGGGATGTGGGGAAACTTGTTTAATATCAGGACTGTCCCGCCAAAAGCTGGGTGTCTGGTCACTTTAGATGAGAGTCATTCCGTGCAAATTTAGTCAACGTGACCACGTGAGCTGCACTCCATGGGTCTGCCCCTCAGCCACCGGACAACTCTTGGGGAAGGTGGCTGTGAGGGAGACCTGTGGCTAAGAACGGGCAGGAAGGACGGAGGCGTACCGGCGTCGTCCGAGGTGAGCGAGCGCTTGGGTTTCCTTCCTCTCCGCCGCACACTCGCCACTGCCTTTTCTTCCCCGTCCTCCTAGAAACAAGACACCTGGCGATGACCCAGCGGCCCGGGATCATTCACCGAGCTGCCCAGGGTGACGTGCGGCCCGACACGGAGCACTCACGTTGCTCGCGCTCCTCTCCTGGGGGATCGCAGCGTCCTTGTTGGACTCATCTGTGGGAAGAGAGAAGGCACAGCCTCAGTATTTTCCTGAGATGGTTTGCACTTCTAATAGACTTAGAAGAACGCCCGCAGCCCTGACAGCGTGGGTCGATTGTTCACACCAGCAGGCCAGCGGGTTGTTCTCCTGTGGGGCTGCAGGGGCAGGGGGGTGCTGCCCTGTCCACCTCTCAGTCAGTGGCAGAGTGGGGACCACACGGGCTCCTTATGCGTACTCAGCAGTGTCAACCTGGAAACTCAGCTGCCTGGCTGTGCGGCCAGTAGTGCGACAAGCCGGTGCACACCAGTAGTTTGTTATCACCATGTGTCGGTCAAGCAAACGAGTGTCAGAGCCGACCCCAGGATGTGGGTGAGGGTGAAGTTTGGATTCTCCGCAGTTATCTGTGTGGTGTGGGAAATCGGGGAAACTCCCTGAGCCTCAGCCTGCCCCCGTGAGAAATAAGGCGTGGGGCTAGGTCACCTGCAGGGTCTCCTTCAGCTCCAGGGGAGCCCAGTGGCTAGCAGCGGGCTGTCAACCACAAAGCCACCAGGCAGATGTGGCAGCACACTCCCGACACATCACAGCCTATGGAACCCACAAGCCCCGCTCTTCTCGGGCCTACGGGATCGCTATGAGTCACAATGGGACTCCACAGCAATGGGCTTGGTTTTGTTCGACTGGTCTCGTCTCAAACACTCTGAACCCGGAAAGAGAGAAGAGGGCCATCCATGAAGCACAAGTGAGGAGGGGCCTTAGCGTGGGGTTTATCTGTGTCCCCCATCCACTATGGCGACATCATTCTATTGGGGAACACTATATATCACCCCCATGGGGCATCAAGAAAGCCTACTGATAGGCCTGAGCTTCTACCTAGTGGGCAACTTCAGGGCGGGAGTTCTGAACCAAAGTCTAATGACCTCCAAACCCATAACCTTGAGATAGACTTCATTCACATTTCAATGTAACCCTCCAAGGAGCCAGTCCCCATTTTGGGATCAGGAAACAAGACTCACGTAACTTGGTCAGTCACAAAACTAATAGGGTATTAGCTCGAATTCTTCTGACTCCAAATGTGTATGTCACGGAAATGAAGAAAGCACACATCAGATGGCTAAAAACTGTCTGGCCTCCTCTTTGTACACTTAGATGTACCAAGTATGCATCCTGGCAAGAAAAATGAACTTTAGTCCAATGCACGATTTGAAATGAAGGCAATGGGGAGTAAGAGTAAAACCAAAGACGGGATTGTGGCCGTAAGAGCCCAAAACTGACTCAGAAGGGGTAAGGTGAGAATGTTCCTGAGACAGAAGGTTGGCAAGACTTCTCCAGGACTCCGGATATAGTATCAGGAGACCCTAGACCCCGGGAGAAGGACGATATGCCTGGTCAAGCAGATGGTCAGTAAAAAAGAGGAAGACTCTCAGGGACACTGACACAGTGGCTGCAACAAGAGGCTCAAACATGACAACAACTTTGAGGACGCTGCAGGACCAGACAGTGTTTCGTCTGTTGTACATGGGGTCATTGTGTGTCGAAACCACCCGGCAGTAATGACGATGTTGCTGATGAGCGCCGCTGAGCCGCTTTTGACCCATAACAACTCTGTGCTCACGAGAAGGAAACACTGCCCGTGCTTGCATCATCTCCACAATCTAGTCTCTGAGTCCGCTGCTGGCAGCCACTATGTCCATCTAGTCAAGAAAAAATATAAATAAGCGGGAGTACAGATTACGGACTGAAAGCCCATCTGTACATGAAGCAACATCCCCTTACAGAAAGGTTGGGGGGAAAAGACAAGCTAGTCAGAGTGCAGTATAACAACAATGAAACATGCAACTCTCCTCAAGTTCTTGATGGCTTTCTTGCCCCCACGATCATGATCCCAGTTCTACTTTACAAAGTGGCTCGAGCTGAGGATGTGCACTGGTAAAGATAGGAACCAGAAACATGGGGAATCCAGGACAGATGATCCCTTCAGGACCAGTGGTGAGAATGGCAATACTGAGAAGGTAGAGAGAAGGTGGAGTAGAAAGGGGGAACCAATGAGAAGGATCTACATATAACGTCTTCCTTGGTGTATGGATAACAGAGAAGTGGGTGAAGGAAGACATCGGACAGTGTAGGATATGACAAAGTAATAATAACATATTATCAAGGGCTCATGAGGAAGAAGGGAGCAGGGAGGGAAAAATGAGGAGCTGATGCCTAGGGCTTAAATACAAGGAAAATGTTTTGAGAATGATGATGGCAACAAATGTACAAATGCGCTTTGCATACAATGGATGCATGTATGAATTGTGATGAGTTGTATGAACCCCCAATAAAAGGAATAAAAACAGAAAAAACAATGAAAGAGTTCAAAATGCAATTATTACCCAGGCTCAGAAAACTAATGTCAAATAGCAAGCCCAAGACATAGTGATAGTTCTGCAAAACCATGCTGCTGCAACTACTTATGCATCCCAGTCTTGAAGGGACACACGTTATAGAGACTTCTTGTATAGATTTGAAATAGTATAAAATTACAAATGAAATCTGATTAAAAAGCAAACCCCAGTAAAAGCTCACCACATTAAACAAGACACACTATGATTTTCGAAGAGATCGAAGAAAGCCTAACTGCAGGATACATATGGCTAAACGAATCTGTGAAAAAGATTTAAAGCAACATAGTTGCTGTATCTTACTACTCAGAACATATACGTTCCTGATGTGACCATGCATTACTTTGGATCAAAAGTCACTGTCCCATTGATGTGGGGGCTGTATTTCTACCCGGTAAAGCCCATGGAGGGCTCTTCTTGCTTTTGTATACCACACCGTGAACCAGGAAAGTAGTGTGCACCCTATTAGCAATCTCGGGGAGGTCGTTGGGAACGCATCCACATTCCGCTACCTAGAGAGACGCAGCACCAACGTTTGGAGGGTGATGCTGAGGTGTGAGCCACGATAACTGCTGGCTGTGGTGGCTGAGGGTCTGTGTCACCTTGGCTGGGCCATGACCCTTAGTGCTCTGGAGTTTGTATACTGATGGACTTGGGCAGTTGTTACATGATGCGGTCACCCTCCAGGTTTACGAAACACCGACTTTCACCTCAAGTCCCCTGGGGACACGTGTGCAGGTGGTGACCCCATCTCGAGTCTACTTTCAAAGTTCCGACCTTCTGAAGACACGAGGCTCTCTTTCTCACTCGCTCTCACTGTATAGGACTGTACAGGCTCTGAGTTGTGGCGGACACCACAGCATGGACTGTATCCATGGATGGGACGCCTTCACTTCTGACGGCCACCTTTGCGTCTCAAGCCCCTCCCCAGAGGCTGAGTGCTCCTGACGTGTCTGCCCTGGCTGGTCCCTTGGCATTTATGCCATGACCTCTTCCTACTCTCCTCCTGAAAGACGCTTTAATCCCCTTAAAGACAGAGGTTGCTTTTCATTTTTATTTCAAGACTGAAATTTCAGCAACTTTCTTCACCAATGATAAGTTCCTAGGTGAGAGTGAAAAGGTCCAGGTGAGTCCTTGTGATAGCTTGGTGTTCTGTCCACTCCCAAAGTTTTACCCCCGCCCTCTCTTCCCCTTCTCTCCTCCCCTTCCAGGGCTGCAGGGGTGCTGTGCACGCACAAGAGGCTGTGCTTTAAATGACTCATCCCAAGGCAGCCTTAGACCAAAGGAAGAGTCAGCAGGTACAGTCTCCCCAGGGTAGGGCACCCACCATCAAAGCCCCTGCCAGAGGGGAGGCCGACCCGGAGAGACTGTAAGGACAGTGGCTTTTGCCGGGGATGTTTTGCCCTCAAGAAGAAAACAGAAGGCATCTCCCACCAGCTGGCTTCCCTCACCCACGGGGGCTTGCTGCAGGCACGTACCTGTTGGCGTGGCTTTCACTCTACTGCTCGGGGGAGATGGTTCCACCTAAATTTAAGCAAACAGACAGAAGCTGAGACAGGCACAGATTTCCAAAACACGGGGCAGAAATGTCATCAAGCACGACAGGAAACTTCAACCTCCGTTTACTGTGCCTGGGGTTCCTGGGTGGCACAGAAGGCTAAGCGCTGGTTGAGAGCGGAGAGGTTGGCGGTAGAAACCACGCTGAGGCTCCTTGGAAGAAGGCCTGGTCATCTTCCAAAGGCCACAGTCTTGAACAGCTATGGAGCTGGGCTACTGTGCACACAGCGGCCGCCTGAGCGGGGCAGGGCTCGCAGGCAGGAAACACGGTGGTTGTGGAGGTGGCAACGTTCGTCCCTGATTTAGCGTAATGAGCAAATAGAGACCCTCAGGCTTCTGAACACCCAGGCAGCCTGTCCATCAGGAGCGTGACAGGAGTGTGAGGGCGGCAGTGAGGATCTTTCTCAGTGACCTGGCTGCCACGCCAGGGTGGGCGCAGGAGACATGCAGGAGGGCCACTGTGTTGATATCCCCTGACCTGTAACCACCCCACAATTGGCACTTGCACCTACAGCCAGCTCCAAGTTTTACAACAGTCCTTAAGGACTGCCACCACGGGACAGGCAAAGACGGGCGGCATACAAGGCAGGGGAAGAGCTGAGGCTAGCCTGCCTTTCCTTTTGGGGAGTCAGCAGATGGATGCTCACGCTTGTTATAACACTTTCCGTAAAAGTCATGCAACAAAACCTTCCTACAAAGATTTCATTAGGTTTATATCTCAGGGACCAAGCCAAAAATGCATAAAATGACTATATGACTATTGATCGAAATCTGCATTTACTTAATTCCCCAAATTAATTTTTTTAAGAAGGCGGTAAAATGGAGATACATCAGTGATCTCCATGAAGAAACCACAATCTGAAAATCAGAGAAAGCTGCCATTTCTGACTCTCAGCCATGCCTGATGACAAGACATCCATCCCCCTTCTAACCATTACATAACCACCCCCAGGAAGGAGGAGGGAGTTAGAATGGGGAACAAATAACACATATATCGCTTTTGCCATGTGATTACATATCTAAAACCTTACGTATCTAAAACCTTAGCATTTGATCTTCATTGACCCATTTAACTTTCTTCTTGTTTTTATTTCTTCCTACTTTCTTCTTCTTTTTTTTTTTTTTGTTTTTGGGCATCACTGCCCTTTGGTGGTCATGGGAGCTACCTAGTGCTGCTCCTGAGAGCCGCCGCTGGATTTGAACCGCAAGCTCGTGGTCTGTAGTCCCACACTTAGCCACTTATGCCACTGGGGCTCAGCCCCACCTACTTTCTTTTTTGATTGAGCTTTTTCTCGGATTTAGTTTGTTCTTGCTGGGTTTCTTTTTTTTAAACTTTTGTTTTTGTTTTTTATTTTTTGGGCATCACTGCTCTCTGGTGGTGGGAGTAGGAGGTCCAGCCTTGCTGCTGGATTTGAACCTCCAATCCAGTGGGCCGCAGTCCCGCGCACAACCACTATGCCACTGGGGCTTAGCCCGCTGGGTTTCTTTTCGGTATGCTTTCCAATATAGGATAGGTAAATCCACCAGCGGTAAAACCTATATAGCTAGCAGCTATGATAATGGCTTACTGAGGGTCTGGGAGGGAAGGCTGGAGGGAAAACAGGACTAATGAAATGAATAGAAGAACGAGGAAAATGTTCCAGAACTGAGTGTGGGGATGACAGTACAACTCTTTCTGATACGATCGAGTGAAGTGTATGATATGTGAATTATAGATCAGTAAAACAAGTGGCAATATAAAAGTAAAAAAATTTTAGCCTTTCAAATGGGAAAATTAACCTAGTTCAATGTACTACGGACTGCAGCATGGGGCGGTGGTGGAGGCACAGGCTTAAAAAAGTTTCCGAAGAATGGAAGGAAGAGAATGGAATTTCTGGAAGCCCTCCTGAGGATCTTCCCACAAGGTCAAAGGCAGTCGCTGGAAGAGTTTGTTATTTTCTTCGCAATTACTTACCGTGGCAGTGCCAGTTTCTGCTTTGGAGTCTTCTTCTGAAAAACAACAGAAATCCCACTGAACATCAGCGTGCAAACGTCCCGATATGACCTGCACACCCGCAGATACCTACTCGCTTTTGCCACGGTTTCCAGGGGGTGTTTCCGAGGTCTTCCTCGTTTCCTTTTCACAACCACGGGCTGATCTTCCTAAAGGGCAACACAAGATCATACATGAAACCAAACCACAGCAGCCAGCACTCCCTTTCTCTCATGGGGGCACAGGCGGCCCCTGTCGGGTTGGTAACCGCAGGGTCTGGGTTGTCCCACCAGCTCCTCGGCGGGGGAAAGGCGAGGCCGTCTGTAAGGCTACAGACTTCCAGTCTCAGAAACCCTTGTGCAGGATCTCTGTGAGGCTGGCTAAACTCAAGGGCCATGACTGTTCTACAAGTAGCTCATTTTCTTCGTGTGCTGCTGGCCACATGAGAGCTGATGTGACGTCGATGCCGACTGGCTCGGTCACCCCAGGAGTGAGTGCAGAAAGGCACTTCAGAGGCTTTCCTGGTTGCAAAGCACGTCCACTTGGCCCACTGACAGGAGCAGACCACCAGCCTTGGGGGTTAATACCGCCCAGAGTGCCGTCCTGAGCAGACTCCGAATAAAGCACCACTGCTGGGGAGCCTGATGACCCAGTCTGAGTGCCTCAGTTCCCTCACTATAGACCCCTCTCAGGAGGAAAGTGGGGCCTGAGTGTGAGTTCACAGGGTCTTGAGAACTCTGGGTTATGAGACAACCCTAGCATTTACTCTGCAATAGACAGGCCCTCTCCTAAGACAAACGGATTCCCTGGGTCTCTCACAAAAGAATAAGGACACAGAACCCACTTTGTGCCCTAAACACTTGGCACACTCTGCGATGGGTCCCACAGAAGAGCCAGAGAAGGACTGGCTGGTGCGCAAGGTCACTTCCCAGATTAGTGGGCTTGGCTGCTACCCTGCCAGATCCCTGCTCCTGCAGCCTTCTGGGAGCCCAGTCTCAACGCCTGGGTCTTTTGGGTCCCTCTTGTCACGTCTGGATTTGCACTCTGCTTCCATTTCACCCCTGCAGGCCTCTGGTTGGGGCCTGGCCTGTCAGTGTAATGCACTGAGGGCAGGACCCGCAAGCAGCACTTTGGGCTGGCGAGCTGGCCGTGGTGTATGTGGGCCTCCCACCAGTGCCTTGATGAAATGAAAAGGGAGGGCGCACAGGGCATCACCAAAAGTACTAAAGAAAAACCGAATAGGTTTTAAGGCAATTGTTCTTTGGTCTTAGATATCACTCCAAACCAGAAGAGAGGGAATGGTGCGTGTCTTGCCTCCTGAGCCTTCAGGCTGTCGTCCTCATTCTGCTCCGTCTTCTCACCAGTGGCTTCACTGCTGCTCTGCTCATCTGCAGAAAAGGGGGTCAGCTTGCCAGGGGGCCCCAGGGAGCCTGCACTGCCACCACAGATAGCACCAAGGCAGCTGCACCCCTGGCAAGTACAGCACTGCCACGCTCATGGCCACGCTGCCCACATGGAAAAGCCTGGCCTTGGTGAGCTGGTAAAGGAGCACCCTCTGGGGAGAACAGGGACCTCATGGCAAGTGACCCCACAGGCTCCCAAAGCCCCAGAGAGTTGGTGACTCTGCGAGTCAGCCTCTGGGGGTGTCTTTGGGGGCAGCTGCCTTTTCCAAGCCGTAGTCACTTCTTTGACTAAGTGACCCACGTACAGGGAGGGCAAAGGAGCACCCTCTGGGGAGAACAGGGACCTCATGGCAAGTGACCCCACAGGCTCCCAAAGCCCCAGAGAGTTGGTGACTCTGCGAGTCAGCCTCTGGGGGTGTCTTTGGGGGCAGCTGCCTTTTCCAAGCCGTAGTCACTTCTTTGACTAAGTGACCCACGTACAGGGAGGGCTTACCTCTTTCTTCTGTGGCTTTTGACATCGTGCTGTTTGTCTTACAACCTGTGGCGGACAGTTCTTCTTGATCCCTGGAGCTCTCTCCCTACAGAAGTGGTGAACAAGACAGGAAGTCAGCGCATCACTCCCCTTCCCCGAAGCCTCCCCCTCAACTTCCAAAACAAATTGTCCACTGAGCAATGTTTCAAAAGAGTATACATTACTGAGGCTATGAAAACAGTTAAGGATTTTGAGTCGGAGACCCACAAGGTACAATTCAACTATCTAGTGGCAAGGCCATTTCTTCCCTGCACAATGGACACCAGTCTTTCCCTCCCTCATTCTGGACCTTGATTTTTCAGAGAAACTCCAAGGAGAGAACCAACATGAATTAGCAACAGAGTGTCTTCCCTTGGTGGGTAGAAGGCAGGGGCTGAGGAGAAGACATCAAGAGAAAATACAAACACACACACACACACACACACACACACACACACACACACACCTGACTCACTGGGGTCCAACTGGCTTAACAGTTCAATTATTCTCCCTGGTGAACCCAGAAGCTTGGAGGTTCAAGTCCACCCAGAAGCAGGTCATCTACATCTGAAAAAGCCACTGAGATCCCAGATTCAGCTCCCAGGCATGTGGTCAGCTCCACGGCCACTGGCTCATTGGTGGTAAATCTGGCCTCCCCTTTTGGATGACATGTCCGTGTGCTTTGGTGAGGGGTACCACACAGCCTCATTTCCCACTCAGCACCACCTGTCCTGGGTGCTCGGTGCCAGTGGGTGCATTCCCCACACGTGCTGGCCATCTCAGTGATTTCCACCCTGGAGAGTTCATTAGTGGCGAAGATGCTTTGGGCATGAAAAGCCAAAATATCTGCCTACCACTTTCCTCATGAACAAAAATACATTATTATTTTGGCTTAATATTCGAAAGGGTCTATAGTGACATGCCCCACGGGCCTTTCTCTTCCCAGTATCCAGTGTTAGGGACAGAAGAGGGGCTTCTGGCCTGCCTGTGACGGTAAAGTGACGAGACGTCCCGCGTTTAAACAATTTTTCCCATGTTCTGTGCTGTTTTCAAAAAAGTCCCAGTTTCTGGAAAGAATGCATGACACACTAGGGAATGGCGGGAGAACGGGAAGGGAATGTACCATACCCCCCCAATGGTGTCCCGCTTTACCAATGTTAAAATCTGGCCACTTTATGCTACGGGAATGAACCAAGGTCCTTGTGAATATAAGCTATAAGCCAATCACCAGTGAGAAGAGGCCTGGTGAACATGCTGCAACAGGACCGGACCCAGAGATCAATTTGAAACCAGGCATGAGACCCAAGGGCAGGCTGAGTAACTAACTAGAATGTTGCGTGACCATCTGCAGAGCGGCAGGGGCATCTGCTTCACCTGTGGAGAGGCCTTGTCACCTTGAGAGAAGGACCTGCTTCATTTCTACTGAAGTGACTCTCCGCTTTCAAAAAACGGCAGCTTATCTCTCTGCTGCTGTGGGCGTGTGTGTGCATTGGGCTTACCTGGGGACCCTCGTTACAAACCACTCAGGTCTGGAACTTGCTAGATTCTCCAGGGAGGACAAGTGAACTTCACACACAGGATTTGGGGTAGCTGTCAGATTAGAAGGGGATGGACACCCAGGCTTGAACTATCTTCTTAAGCCTCTTGGAGTTTGGGTCAATTTTATAGCAGATATAATTCCATCCTCATGCTTTTTTTTTATTTAGCAGCGAGGGTGGCAAAGAGCGTCTGTCCTTCCTGGCCTTCAACGTGTCACCTCCTCTATTTGCTTATTCGCTGCTTACTACAGTACAACCAACCCCTTTCTTATAGCTTCTTTGTAGGATTCTTATGTCAGGGTTGCTTTCTTTCTTTCCTTTTTTAAAAAAATAAATCATTTTACTGGAGGCTCTTATTACTCTTATAATAATCCATACATGGATTGTATCAAGCACATTTGTACATATGTTGCCATTATCATTTTCAAAATATTTTTTTTCCTTGATACCTTGATATCAACTCCTCTTTTTTCCCCTCCCCCACTCTCTTGAACCCTTGAAAAATTACAAATTATTATTTTCATATCTTACACTGTCCACTGTCTCCCTTGGCCCATATTTCTTTTGTTTGTCCCCCTGGGGGTGCTGGTGCTGGTTATACATCTGTCAGGGAGATCAGATCCCCCTTCCTCCCTCCACTTCCTCCTACCTTCATAGTATTGCTATGTCCATCACCCTTCCTCAGGGGTTTTATCTGTCCCGGATTCCGTGTGACAGGAGCTCTTACCGGTACCAGTGTACATGCTCTGGTCTAGCTGGATTTGTAAGGGAGAAGTGGGGGCATTAATTAACAAGCTAGAGGAAATGCTGTGCGTTTCGTCGGTAACGCACTGCGTCCTAAGCCAAAGATTTTTTTGGAGGGGTGCTGCAATTGAAAGTCGACTGACAGACTGCACATACAGCTGAGCAGCTATAATGTCCATTCAACTTTGAAAAAGGCTCAAACTGGGAAAACCAGCAAGGGGGGTGTTCCCATGTCCTTTGTACTGAGTTTGCAGCTTTTCCTAAAGCCCTTGAATACACTCACACACCTGACCATGACCTAGATGCCGGGGATACGCTTATTTCCCTCTTGGCTCCAGAGGCCATCTACAGTTACAATTTAGCAGAACTGACTTTCTTTTAGACAAAATCAAGTTCTACCGTTTCTTCCCCCCACCACTGGGGCCTGAGGGGGCTCGTTTCCAGGGTACGTCTGGGAAAGCTAAAGCACATCTCCTGAGTGAGCGGTCCTGAGACTCAAGCGGTGCTGTGGCCTCAGCTGTGTGCCTGGAAGTGTTCTGGGTGGGTAGGCGGACCGGGAGTGCGCTCCTGTTGTGGGTGGGTAGGTGGGTGGGTGGCGGTGGAGAGGGAGGAGGGCGGAGGTGGGTAGGGAGCTCTCCTCCCTCATTTCAGCCAGAAGAATTCCATCGTAATCTGCTTCGTTCGTGTGGCTGAAGAGTCACCTCCCATCAGTTTCAAACCTCTGGAGCAGATGGTAGTGCCCTCCCTCCCCACACTGGCTCCCTCCCTCACAACCACCAGTTTGATCCCGTAAACATTTCATCAGGTTCCAGGGGGAGGCATGCCATTCACTTTCCTTTGTCCTGCTCTTATTTGTCTCGTATGTCAACATTTGGGTGCAGGCAAAAGCATATTATGTTTTGGGGGAAAACAGATGGGCAGACAGAGAGCATAAAGAAGTCAAGAACAGGAATAAACAGCTAACTCAGATGAAGGGTAAACTAGTGTCTTACACAAGTGAAGAAAGAAAAAAGGATTGAATAAACACGTGAGCAATAACCATATCTGAACTGTGATATTAATAAAAGTCTGGGGCTGAGCCCCGGTGGTGTAGTGGTTGAGTGCGGGACTATTGCCCACGGGCTTGGCGGTTCAAATGCGGCAACAGCTTCCAGGATCAAGGCTGGGTAGCTCCCACGACCACCAGAGGGCAGTGATGCTCCCTCCTCGTGCCCCCCCCCCCCCCCCCCCCCCCCCACCAAAAGTTTGCAGTTTTAGAATGTTAAAGTACAAGGTTTGTCTTTGGATGGGGAGCTTAAAAAAATACACACCTTTAATAATAAGTAATTCTTACCAGACATACACAAGATAAAATGACACTAGGATAAAAATCAGAATAAGTACTCAGCTGGATACAGCGGCATTTCTCCCCCCTTCCCCAGGCTCAGACGTCACCATGGGAGCCCCTACCTTTGTGGCTCGTGGTCCGGTTTCCTGGCCAGGCCTCTGGGTGCTCTCTCTCCTGGACTGCGGAGCATCTGGATGATCATCTGCAGACCAGTGCGGGCAGAATCACAAGGGAATAAAGGCTGAATGAAAAGGAAACTCTATTTCAGACAGCCTGAGCCTCCTTTTCTAGGCCTGTAACTCTATGGCATTTTGGGTCGTTCTAAAGTTATTTTGAGTGACAGGGAGAGAATAGGGACTACTGCTTGCTAAGGGAATGAACAAAGGAGGCCCTGTAAGAAGAGGCTTAACCTTAACCTTGAAGTCTGGCCCTGCGGAGCATCTAAAAGATCCTGACCTAGAGCCAAGAGAAATTTGGAAGAAACTATGCATGAGACCCAAGGATGGGCTGAGCAACTCAGAAAGTGACCTGACTGCCTGCAGAATTGTGATCTCTGCCCTGGACAGTTCCTTGAGGCAAATCTTATCTAGATTCAAGGTGTGCTCACCACAGGGGAGGGAGGGCCTGCTTCATTTCTGAAGCTGGCTTAACTTTGCTGCTGTGTGCGTGGGGGTCTGTGGACTTACCTGGCTCCTCACCAGTCACATGGGTGGTCCTTGCTAGCTTCCCTGTGGATGACAAGTTCAGCTGACTTAAGAACGGGGCACTGGCTTTTAGTCTCCTGGAAGAACACCCTCCACCCCCACCGCCATCCCCAAATGCAAATGCTGACATGATAAGAAACAGTAGGTTCTGTGGACAGAGTGTAAGGACAAACAATGTTCCCAGTGACACCGCAACATCCTGAATGAGGGCCACCAAGAATGGTCACAGCAGAGTCACAGCTTATGATCTTGAGGGCTCTGAACTCAGACTTCTTTGGGAGTTAGGTGAGAGCTGGGCCTCGTGGAGCCTTACACATGACTGGAACACAATCAGAGACGGCTAGCCAAAAGGGGCAAAGCAGATTATCCGTTCTATGCCATTCTCCCGTGAGTGTTTACTGAATGCACACTGTATGTCAGAGACTTATGCACGGCCCGATAGGGCAGCTACTCTTCACTGTGGCTATTTAAAGGAACTAAAAGTAAATAAAATGAAAAATTCAGTCCTGCTGTTTCATGAGCTACATTCAGGGGATCAGTAGGCACATGTGCCCAGTGCCCACTGTACTAGACAAGCCAACGGGAGAAGCTGGGCCCTCCAGGCAGACAGTTCTATCAGACGGCACTGGGACACGTCCGGAGGAACCAGGGGGCTGTCAGATGCACGTTCATCAAGGGGTGTCACTAGCTGGACAGGACATCCATGGGGCACACAGATGCAGCCCTCTATCAGTTGCAGAGGAAGCCTTGGCTGTGTTAGGTTCCAAGGCTTAGGAAGTCAAGCAGGACTCTCAGGAAATTTCTGCTGCTGGCCCACTGTGTGGGTGGGAACATAGCACAGTTTTACAGAGACCATCTAACACAGGAACAGAGATCTGGCAATGTACCCACCCAGGTCATCATCTGAAGAAGGATCATGCTTCTTTCTTTTCCTTTTAGGCACGGGTCTTTCTTCCTCTTGGATGGAAGCTTCAGCCTAGAATCATGAGCAAGTGTATTAAAGGCAACAAGAGAAGCTGGATGAAGCTCACTGAAATGGGAAACATTCACTTCTGGGCTCTGGAAAGAATTTACAATGAACATTAACAAAGTCTAGAATAATTGGACTCATTTCTAGAGCTGGCGTCCTTCCTACAGATTTGAATGTAAGTTCACATGAAATATTCAAATCTGTTTCTGGCTACACACTGGCTAGAGCTCGAGGATCCTAAATGTTGAGCTTTCATCAGATCCTTCTTCCACACTGAGAGCTCTGAATGATGGCAGCCCTCACTCAACTGGCAGGCCTTTGCTCCTCCTGTGCAGCCCTGGAGGGAACGGTGCCAAACGACAGCAGCCTTGTGAAAAAATTGTACAACCTGGACAGTTTCAAAATCCCCCAACACCTACCAACACACTACAAAATTGATATGCAGCCCCCTGAATATGAATGCAGCAAATCAATATAATTACAGACTGCTAAAGACAAAAGGGAAATTGGCTTCTAAGTGCCATTTCCCACTTAGCCATTGAGTATTTACTGGAGCGCGTGCTGCGTGGGTCCGGTCAGAAAGACCTTTGCTACCTGCTGGGGAGAACACCACTGAGCTGGCTATGGAAACGCACCTCTTTAGGGCTTGCTTCAACGCCGAGGCCTCTGAGAGCCGCTGCGCTGTCTTTTTTCCCGTTGGAAATCTCTGCAACAAACGCAAACAAGAAAAAGAAGAATTCAAATATTTACTCATTCAAATACTTTCTTCTGTGGGGTGGGGAGAGGAAAGGAAGGAAACTGGATTCAGTCACTTGAACGGCGTCTAGTCATGTGTACCGCACTGCCGTGAATATGGTAGATTGCTGGCAGATTCCCTAAATAACAGACTCTGGGAAGCCTCTCTATTCTCTCGTTTTGAGATGAACAAATGGGACTTAAGATGCAAGCAAGCTGCCTGGGGCCACAAGGCTGACTTTACATAAAAAATAATCAAGTTTAAAAAAAAAATCAATCCATTAGGACAGAGCAGAACTGCTCCCTAGATTTCTGAGGCTGTCAGTACTTATGGGAGGAAATAGCCTGTCTCGTCTCCCTTGGAGTGGCACGTAGGCTGACCTATGCCTCTAGGGCTCTTGATTTCACAGAGCAGGCTTTAAAGCCAGTTTCCCCAGCCCATGTAGCAACGAACCAGTAGTGAGAAGGGTCCAAGCAGTCAGCACATTAGCAAACACGAACAAATCTGACAACAAAAACCACAGGGAAGTGACGCCTGGTACACCTTAGGGGCTTCCCTAGTGAAACATCAAAAGGTATCTATTAACTCTCCAAGTTCACACCTAGTGATATGAACCCAGCGCACATGCACTGGGAAATGGGTAATGCGATCGCACACGAGATCTTTGTAATTAGGAAAAGTCGTGAAAGCTCAAAATGCCCACCAACAGAAGGAGCCAAAAATAACTATGAGAGAAGACCTCGTGGTGTAGGGATTAGGTGGGGGGCTCAGAGTCACCTGGTCAGCAGTTTGAAACTACTGGCAGCTCTGGGAAGAAAGACTGGACTTTCTCCTCCTGTAACCAGTTATAGTACCAGACACCTACAGGGAAGGGTCACTGTGAGTCACCATGGATTTGATGGCAGTGAGTATTTTTGTTGTTTGGAATCACACAGAATATTAAAAAGCAACTGAGGGCTGAGACCCGGTAGCGCAGTGTTTGTGTGCGGGACTGTGGCCCACAGGGTTGGTGGTTCAAATCCAGCAGCAGCTTTCCAGGAGCAAGACTGGGCTTCCTACTCCCACCAGGGCAGTGATGCCCGCCCCTCCAAAAAAAAAAAAAAAAGCAACTGAGATGAAACAAAGAGAATGATACAAACCAACATGACAAAATCCGAGGGCATAATGCTGACTGAAAAAATGAGGTTTAAGACAAAACAAACTTTTGAGGAACCTGACCAGATGAGATGGCCGACTACAGTGGACCTGGGCAGCTAACCCCTAAGTGACCCCACCAGAAGGACTCTGCCACACAGAAGGACTAGGAGACCAGTGACTGCGTTGGATGAGAAAAATGATTGGAAGGTGGAAGCTAATCTTTCAGATACGAAAAGACCAATGGCTACAAGAACCAAGGGGTGGCTGTGATGCGGTTAATTACTTATTACGGCACTTCTGTCACTGCCTTCCTTCTGTGAATACTGTAAACCTGGATTCCAACACTTGTGGCTAGCGTCCCATTTGGGAGTGAGTTATCTGTTATGAGGCAGGATTAAGGTGGACCATGTCTTTGAGCCCCTGTTTTATAAATAACAGGAAGTGACTTACGTTACCACCCTTAGCTTCCCAGGTGGTGTGATCTGAAAGATTAGACAATGGCTTGACGTGGTGTGAATGGAGACTTGGGATTCGTCAGCCTCCATAACCATTCTGTGACGCGTTACCGCAAACTGCAACCCCTTGGGATGTGTGGGAGAGTACAGAGGAGAGGAGGGGTGGTAATTTGGAAAAGTAATTTGGAAAAGTCAGCCATGTGAGATATCGTTAGGGTCCACCTCACTGGGATCAGTCTTTCATTGATCCTGCTAAATGATTTCTGCACAAGTATACTCTACTTCAATACCTGAGGGAGTTTCAAAGAGTTTGCGGAGAAATTACACGACCTCATTTCCTCATACTTTGTTTGAAGCTCCCATGCATATGACAAAGGTGGAGAGAGGCCCATGGGCGCTTTCAGCAATCTTGGCTTTCCTTCTGACTGGAATATGGCACAGGAGGAAGAGAGCAATGCTGTGAAGTGAGATCTGACTCCCGAGCAACAACCCACACTCTAGGTAGCCCCAATACTGACAATGCCCGCGGGGCGGGAACACGCTTGGCATCGAGTGTCCAGACTTCTCTGGAATGGACCGGGCTCGAGAACAGCAAACCCAACCCAGCTGCCACCGACGGATTCACTCAGGGCGGCTCCAGGTGTATCAGGAAGCACTGTGCTCTGTAGGGTCTTTAATGGCTGACTGGTGGGAGAGGCATGCTAGCCCTTTCGGATAAGCCCTTTCGGGGTGGACTCACACCTCCATCCTCATGGCTGGCAGCCCGCTGGGTACGTCAACGTTCACACCCACGAAGGACGACACATTTTAAGGCCAGGCATCCAGTGCAGGTGGCATAAACCGGGACAAGTGCCTTGATCTCTCTAGGGCTTTGTTTCCTTAGCTACAGGCATGGCATTTTAGGGTTCGCCTCCCTGGATCACACGAAGGGCGTAAAAGTTCTCAGGGTCCTTCGCATAGTGACTGGCACATAGAAGTCACTGACAAGTTGCAATTGAAAATTAATCTTGAAATGATTACTCTGAAATTCATTAACTTACCTTTTTTGTCATAAGATTTGCCATGGATCGCTTCATTTGTTCTTGAGTCTGAATTTTTTACCTACACATACAATATAAAATATTATTTATGAAGGTTATTGACAAAAGCTTGAATGCAGGAGAACAAGAAAAACAAAGGGGAAAGTGAGTTATGCCATCTGGCTGATTCCCTGAACAAATGCCCCAAAGAGCTGGCATACAGAAGTCCAATGGCACCGTTGTTTTCCAAAAGCTCAATTTAACAAGTTGCTAAATTTAAAATAGTTATGGAAAAAGGAGGAGAGACAACCATTTCCTGGAATTCCATTCACCCCTTCCCTTTCCATCCTCCAAATCCTTCATGATTTTGTTTAAAGCTTAGAAGGTGGCTGCGAGCTTTGTCAATCCTCCTTTACTTGGTAAATGAAGGGCTGTTGGTTGCCACTGAGTTGCTCTGACTCTTGGTGACCCCATGTGTGCAGAGAACCAAGAACTGAGGTATGGGGTTCCCAGGGCTGTGATCTTTCAGAAACAGAGTTGACCTTTCTTCTGAGGGGCCTCTGAATGAGTTTAAAGCCTCAGCCCTTGGGTCAAGTGGCTCTGTACCTCACGGATCGCACCATCCTGCAATACTCCAAGTCCTAGATACAAAGCATCCCAGTGACCTAGAAAGGGTCGATGGTGTAGGGAGAGGGAAAGTTCAGGGAAGGGAGTCAGGGGCAGCCTCCACAAGGTCTCTGTAGGCCACAGCCATATTCAGAACCTTCTAAAACTGCTGGTCAACCAAGCGAGGCTTTCTCCTCTCTGTTATTCAGCTGACTGTGTTCAAGGGGTTGTCAAAAAGTTCGTAGAAAAATGAAGTGAAAAGATAATGGAATTTGGCCACAAACTTTTTGAAGCCCTCGGAGCATATGGGCAGAGTGAGGTGACAAGCAACGGACCCTGAGTTCCTCTGGGGGTGCTGGGACGAACAGGCTACTTGTGATTTCTCAGAATTATGTAAGGTGCTTCTGCATTGTGGGCTGGGGGTGGGGGCTGTTGAGGAAAACCCTTCTGACATAAAAGGGATTATGAGGACTCTATCTGAGGGGAAAAAAAATCTACATACATAATGTTCATGGTTCAGTATCTGCAGACAAGCAATCTAACTGCATCAAGGCAACTATAATCTGCAAATGAAAATTGGTTTTGTCTACAGGTCTAGATTGACTTAAGACCTCAAACTCTAAGTTTTAAGTGCATTATAATCTTACCAAAGAATAGGTTCATCATTACTTATTTGATAAGATTTTATTAGCATTAGCAAGGCTAATTTCCTCCTGTGATGGAAATGAGTTTTCTTCAATGTCTCCAGTGCTGCTTTCTGAGAGAAACTGTGAAGGGTAAGCTTTGTGGACATAGGCCTCTGGAACTACAATGGTGCTGAATTCAGAATGACTCATTTTCAGAGGAAAAGAACTATGGCTCATGACTTCAGTGGATCAAGGTGGAGGTGGAAAAAGGAGAGAGCAGGTGAGTGCTAATGCCAGTGGGTCAAGCTGGCGTGGACAGAGAGAACGAGCTACCTGCCTCCTAAAAGACAATCAGTCCATCCAGTGGTCACAGCCACAGCGGCAACACAACACAACGCGAGCCCCCGAAGACAACCTCAATATAAGTGGCCTTACATTTAGCGATTCGCACCCCAAGGAAGACGCTTCTGGTAGTTCAGCTGCTAAAAAAAGAGAGAGAGAAATAGGGAAGTTCAACCGTGCTTCTAAACCACGGAGAGACCAAGTGAACACTCTGCGAGCCACTTAAGTAGGATGATATTACAAAGCAGCCTACTCACGTCAGTGAGCTGTAAAACTGACCAATTGTTTCCACAATCTCTGTTCTGTCGTATGGCCATGCAAACAGCATGAATTACTGTTGCTTGCACTTTTACAATATTGGTAACCAAAACCCAACCCAGCCCATTGCCCAGAGGTTGACTGGAACTCAACACGAGTGGATGTGGCAGAACTGCTCCCTATAGTGTCTGAGCCGGTCAGCCTTCCTGGAAGCAGACGCCTCCGCCTCTCGGCTTGGAGCAGTGGGCGTGAACTGCAGCTGAGTGCTTACCCGCTGCGCCACCAGGGATCGTTGCACAAAGATGGGAATGGTCCCTTGAGTCACTACAGTGGTCTAACGAGGCTGGCTATCTGAGTCTTTTGAGAACCTGGGAGGACTCAGTCTCAGTGTTAAGCTGCAGTGTAACACTGGCTCACGTAAAAATAAGGCCATCAAATAGTAAGTTGGAGCCCTATCCCTGCCAGCAGCAGTGGTCTGTTTATATTCTCTTGAAACAAGTACAAGGTCTACTGTTTCCACTCAATAATGACGGAAAATACATTTTTCTCCTCGACAACTTCCTCTTACGTAAATAGATCTCTTACTCAACTGTATCTAAACAGAGTAAAGCAATCTGAAGCAAACTGTTGGAACAAAGGATTTTAAAAACCAAAAATGTGACCTCTTTTGTCACTCACAAATGAGATACTATTTTTATCAAGAGACACTGGGATCAATTTTCACTAATCTACCTGTCTGAATTTCGGACAGATTATATCCAGCCAGGAGTAGACTCCCAGGTCTGGGTGTGTGTGTGTGTGTTGGGGGGCGGGGGGGAGGGAAGGGGGCGTCTTTCAGGGCTGGCTGATTCCTTTGTTGATTAGGCTGTGGAGGCTGTCTAATCTGCACATTCACTTTCAGAAATTTTATCGAGGAGGTGCCCATGACCTCCCATGGGTCAGTCACGTGTGGTGATTTATACACATAGCACGTGGCATTTTGAATGGTCCAAGCTCCAGTGTCCTTCTCTTGGCCTTGATGACCTTGAACCCCAAACCAAGCCCATTCCAAGCTGTGGTGCCCCCAGGTGAGGCACAGTAGAACTGCTGCTTCTTAAGAGTTCCCAGGGCTGTCATCATTACAGAAACAGAAGGACACAACTTTCTTCTATGAACAGCTGGGGGGTTCAAAATCGCTCGCTGTTTGATTAGCAACCCGGCGCTGACCCACCATACCGCCAGGTCTACTTTTAGATATTAAACTGAAAAACCAAAACCAACCTTACTGCTAGGGAGTCAATCCTGACCCACAGCCACCCTATGGAACACTGTAGAACGGCCCCTGTGGGTTCCCAAGACTGGACCTCCTTAAGAGACTGCAGAGTCCCATTCAAGGGTGGCTGTGGTGAGCAGAGACTGATTCAGCTTAAGGCCAAGTCTTCCCTGAGGGGCCACCTAGAACAGCCGAGCCCTGGAGACTTGTGAGCCAGTGAAGCAGGGCCCTGTCCCCACGTGGCCTCGCAGTCGTCATCGTCACTGCTGAGCCTTACACCTCTGCACATGCATCTGATGGCAGGGGCTGCATTCTCCATTTGGATTTTCCAAGCACACGCAAGTACCTGGCTTCATAACAGTTGTCAAGGGGATAGTTTAAAAGTTGAGCTGATGAGAGCGGACATGACTGCTACCCTCTGTGCATCTTTCCCAAGAACGCATGCTGCTATAGGTGGAGGGGGCCAAGGGGATCCTGAGATGCTGACTCCATTCCTGCCCACGAACAGAGCATCTGAGTTAAGCCAGCCTTTGAGAATGGACCCTGGTACCAAGGCTGAAGCTGAGTCTCCCCATTGTAGGCCTGAAGAGAAAGCAATGACTCTGTGCGGGCGCCGGGGAGGATCGGAAACTGGGTCTTTGCTAGAGGTGTCTGCTGGATCAAGCTCTACCAACGCTTTTCAGCCTCATGAGCGAAAACAGTAAAGTAGGTTTGTGTGTGGCTTAATGCTACTTGCAACCGGAATGACCCTGACTACTCCACCTGACCAGCATGGGCATTACAACAAAAAAGGCCTTGAATTTGGGCACAGGCTCTCAAGTTCCCAGAACTTGTGCTTCTTGGTCTGTGCTGCCTGCATCTACAGGATTCTTTGGTTCCTTGCCAGAAGTAGACTGCCAGGACTCTCTTCCTTGTCTCTCCTATCTTGAAGCGCTACTGAAACCCGCTCAGCATCACAGGCCCACACAAGCCTCCACTGCGGACTGCTGAGCATGAGGTGCACGGCGGGGCTTCTCCCTGACCCACCACTGCAACACCAGGGGGGAAGATGCAGGCCAAGAGGCGCTTACCTCCTCCACACGGTTTTTCCGCACACGGACTTCCTGTAGGTGCTGGGGGTTCTGTTGTCTCTCCCACTGGAGGCACAAGAGTCTAAAAAAAAAAGTCCGGGGTCCCAAGATGGGTAAATTGGGTGAGATTTTCTTATCCAAACAAACACAATCAGCATAATGTAATGATATAGAAGGGCACTTTCTAGTCCGCAAAAATTAATCACACCTCCTATTGCTGTTGAAGGGAAATTCAGGCTGGGTCCAGCACAAGGCTATTCATGATGGCTTGCTCTCCCTGCACCAGAACATGTGGCTCCCTGAGTCAGGAAGGCTCCTTGTTTCCTTTCTCCTCTGACAGACTCCGACATTCAACTTCCTTCTCCTCAGCAAGCAAGCCTTCCCGTGGCTTCTCCGTAGCCCCTGCCCCCAGGCCTGTTGTATCTCCTCCACACTGGCCACGGTCCCTTTTAACAATCCGGATCCTGTCACACGCACCCAAGGTGCCATCGATGAGGGTGGACAAGGGTCATGCAGACTAAATCCCAATCTCTCCTCAAATGTGCAATGGGAAACTCCCTGAAACTTGGTGCAGAGCAAGGGCTTGACCTTGCTGATGTTTCTGCGTACCCTCCCCGCTGTGTGGGTGGAAGGCGGGAGTGGAGGAAGCCCCAAGCTATTGAAATTGCAGGTTAGAACAGGGTCAGGCTGTGGCATTTGGGGCGCGCTGAGGAGGTCTAGGTTCTCCTTTGGAAATGGACCTAGAAGAACTGGCGGTAAATGAAATGTGCAGGGAGAGAGGGTGAGGTCCAGGGTTTTAGCTGACGTGGAAAAGATGACAGTCTAACTCAACCACCCTAAGCCCCCCGCCCCCTCCCCCTCACAGGATGTGGCAATACTCAGGCATCTTGCACCAGGAGAACAGGAGCCCTTTGCAGCTTAGACAGGCATTGTGCATATGGTGAAATGGCACTCACACTACTTACAGTTCGGCATAACGGAGTTATCAGCCATACCTCGGTTTTCAAGCTGGCTTTCTGTTCCAATGCTCCTGAAACATGCGGTGGAGTCTCTTCATTGCCTGATGGAATGCAAACCGTTAACCCCGCTGCAAACTTCACACAGAATAAACCCTGACTACAGGCCATGGAAGGCTGCAGCCATCCAGCACGCTCAGCCCCTTTCTCTGTGGGATGAGTCGATTGTCAACAGCAGACAGGAACAAGGAGCGTGCAGCATGACAAGGATCCTGCCGAGAACCTGGGCCACTCGCTCGGTTGCTGGGGTAAGGTGACTTCATGCTTCATGGGGGAAGGTGACTGCCCATAAAGAATGCTAACATGTGATTTGTAAAGAGGTCTTATGTTCAAGCATTTATCTCCAGTGATTGGCAACATGTTTTTCCTGAAAGGCAAACTGGGGGGGATCCCTGAGGTGAGGTCTCAGTAATACAAAGGTGAGGATGAATAGAGAGGCTCGCCTTATGTGTTTCACTCGGACACAGCATGGGTGGGCACAGGGCCCAAGCACCATGAAAGACAAAAAGGAAGTGGAGTCCTCCCTCTGGAGTCTCATCCTTCTACCCTCCGTTTTTCCACTCCCCCGCCCCCATGGATGCTGGGGTCCCCCCAAATGACCCTGCTGTTGAAATGGCCTTTTGACTCTTTCCTGGTGAAAAGCGGTATGCTCTAAGGAAGTGGTTTTCTACCTTCCTACTGCCGTGACCCTTTAATACAGTTCCTCATGTTGTGATGGCCATGAAATTATTTTTGCTCCTACTTCATCACTGTCATCTTGCTACTGTTATGAATCAGCCGACCCCTGAGAAAGATTTGTTCGACCCCCAAGGGGGTCTCAACCCCCTTGTTGAGAACCGCTGCTCTAGGGAGAACCGCTGGCAGGGAGGCTACCTACTGGGCTGCGTTGTGCCAAGGTCTGCAGTTCGAAACTACCAGCTGCTCTTTGTTAGAGAGAACGGGCTTTCTACTCCCATACTCGCCTTTATATTACTGAGACCTTACCTGAGAGATACCCCCAATTTGTCTTTCAGGAAAAACGTGTTGCCAATCACTGGAGATAAATGTCCCCACAGTCTGGGGAACTCACAGGGGCCGTTCTACCCTTCCTCTCGGGTCGCTGCGAGTTAGAATCGACTCGATGGCAGGAGTTTGCTGAGAGCCAGTGTGCTTGGTCAGGCGTAGTGCCATGTGTCTCAGAGTGGGGCTGTGCTCCAGGCAGAGGGAGTCAGCAGAGGGTTTGGAAACAGATCACCAGGTCTTTCTCTCTAGGCATGACAGGGTGAACTCGAGAGACTCAACCTTTCAGCTGGCAGCTGAGGGCTTGAACCCTGGGAGCCTACAGATAAGCAGGGTGAAACCTACGAGCGCTAGCCTGCTGGGCTGGACTACAGGGGATTGAAGTCTGTTGCAGACACAAAGGTTCAGGTGCCACTTCTTATATAGGCAAAGGAGCACCGAGGCCAGTCTCTGCCCTTTGCAGGCCAGTCTCAGTGCTCTTTCCATTGGCATGGTATCATGCGCGTCATTCTTTTTAAGAGCTCATCAGACGATAGGGTCACTGACCCATGGAACACATGGCCTGTCAGCCTGGCTGGCCTCTGTACGACCAGGGCCTACCAGCAGGAAAGACCTGAAGTTGGGTGGTAAGATGATGACGGAGCCCCTAAACCAGACCTTCCAAAGTGCTCATTCATATCTAGTAAGAACCTGCATCCGTTGTACTCTGTTAGGGGTAGACTCGTTTCTTTCCTCTTCCAAACTCACTTTCCCTAAACATTAAACATAAGGATCAAGCAAGTTATCTCAATTCTGATCTCATTTGTGAATTGTGGGTCAGGGATGAGGGAGATCAAAAAGACTTCTCTCCAGTGCTCTTGTATGGTACCCTTCATTTTGAGAAGAAGCCTGAGGGCCGGAAGCTCGTCCCAGACTCATAAGCATGTGGCTAGCGAGTCCTTCTCTATCTCCCAGCTTCTGACTCTTCTCTTCTGCAGAAGTAGGTCGAAGATTTTTGGTTCCTAAAGGTGAGTCTCTTTTAGAGAAGCCTGAGGGTTCTTTTGTGCTTGCTATTACGATACAAGATAAACACTGGGCACGGTCCTGACCACCAACCATCTGCTGAGGCTCGCCTGCACTCAGTATCACCGGTGTGCATCCCCCGAAAAGTTAAACATTCACCATGAGAAACAGGTTTCTAATCTCTCACCTTTTCCACACAAATTTTTTTCAGAAGAAACAGGGACTGGGCACAGCTCTCCTTGCTCTGAGGATGACTCGGTCTGGTCATTTCTGGCAGTGGGGAGACCTGCCGGCTGTGAAGGAGTGACTGCCGATTCTTCGCCATTGACACAGTCGATGGGAATGGTTCTCATGCAGTCCTCAGGCCCTGACTGGACCAGGGGGGCAGAGGCGTGGCCTGCTGCTGAGATGATGGGTGAATCCAGCAGGTCAGCCTTTTTAGCACCAGCCTCTCCTGCTAACACACAGCGAGTGCTGACTGAGGTGGCCTCTGCCGTCTGCCCAGAGGCTGCTGCTGGTCCTTGCAGACTGAGGAGCGAGTGCGCACTCATCTCCAAGTCCCTTCTGGTGGGACAACATGCTGCCGTGGGGCTGCTCTGCGCTAGCCTAGCCTTGGGGGGCTCATCTTCTCCCTGAACAGAGTCCAAAGGACCATTCTTGCCTTCCGTGGCCATGCGGCTCAGCGGGTCCTCACAATGGCCTCCTCCTGCAAACAGTAGCTGGCCCGAACCATCCGAGCTATGTCTGTCCTCTCCCTCTTGCCTGGCGTTCTGTTGGCCTGGCGCCGCAGAGAGCAGCTTGATGGGCGTACTCTGCGGCCTCTCTTGGGAGCTTCCCGCTATCCCAGGACCTGTGTCTTTACCTTCTGTGACAGGCCCAGGGCACAGATGGCCATTCTCTGCAGCGCAGCTGGGCGTGGGGACGGTGGGTTGGTTCACTTTTGCAGGGGACGGTGCTGGGAGGTCCCTGTGTCTGCCCAGGCTGGCGGCCGTTGGCACAGCGTCTACTGTGCTGGTGGTGATGATGGCTGCGTCACTCGGTTCCTCCTCTTGCGGCGCGGCGCTGACCACTGCGGCTTCCCGCCCTTCGGAGGAGGTGCTTGTGGAGATCATGGCCGCGTCGCTGTTCTCTTCAGTGGGTGCGGCCGAGGCGCAGCCATGTTTCCGGGGGGCTGCGCTGGACACGGGGCCCTCACAGTCTTCCACCGAGCTGGTGGAGATGATGGCACTGCCATCCTTCTCCCCCAGGGCCACAGCCACCCCTGAGACAGAAGCCTCCCACTCTTCCGCTAGGCTGGTGGAGATGAGCGCGCACTCGTCTTTTTCCTCCTTGCTGGTGGAGGCAAGGGGTTGTGCGGCTTTGGTGGGCGCGCTGGGCATGGGCCCCTCGAAGTCCTCCGAGATGGGGCCTTTGCCACTTTCTTCAGCCGATGGTACCAGCTGTGGACCTTGGGCAGATTTGGGGGTGGTGGCGCTGGAAATGGGCACTTCGAATTCTTCCCTGATGCTTGTGGAAATCATGGCGCACTCATCTTTCTCTTCAGTCCTGATGGCTGTGGGCTGGCTGTCAGCTCCAGAAACGGCACTGGGCATGGGGGCTTCGAACGGTTCCATGCGTACTTGGGCCTCTCCCACAGACTCGCTCGATCTCTGCGCACCGGAACGGCCATCCACAGTTAGGAACGTGTCCAGTGCAGTGGGGCAATTCTGGGTGCTGCTGGTGGAAATCATCAAGCCTTTGCCTTGACCTCCCCGCCTGGTCAAACTCTCTGGGTCGGGGCTACTGTCGCTGGCCAGCCTCGCCAGCCCATCGCACTCCTCATTTTCCACGGAGGTTATGGCGCCCTCGTCTCCTTTTGCACCTGCTGCGGGGTCGGCTTCACATTCTGGGACAGCTCGGGACACAAGGACCTCATAGCTACCCTCCACCGTGCCGGGGGAAACGGTGGCACCTTCGACCTTTTCTTTCTGGGGGTGCTGACCGTCATGGTCATCGGAAGCCCCACCAGTCACAGGGCCTTCGCTACCTTCAGGCCCCGGCACCACCTCGCCTTTCACGGACACTGCACTGCTCACACTGCTTTCCACGAGCCCTTTGGCACTGGAGCAGATCTCGGTGTCTTTCGTTCCCTTCTGCGCGCCACTCCTGCTGTCCACGCCCCTCTCGTTGCCATTGACCCTGGCGGGTCCGGCCTCTGCGGGCATCTGCTCTAATTCCGGGCAGACCCCACGGTCCCCTTCTGCACTCTCGCAGACCAACACGCCCTCGCTCTCTTCTATTTCCACGCACGCAGAGGTGTGCCCCACGTCATTTCCCCTCCCAGTGCTGGTCACTACACCCTCGCCTTCGTCGTCGTCCTCTTTGGCACCCGTGCTGGTCACGATGCCCTCGTCATCGCAAGGGTCGGCGGTGGTGACGGCGGCGGCGGCCGCCGGCACCGTGGTGACTTCTTGGGCTGCGGTGCTGTCCATGGCCGGCTCGCCACCTTCTTCTGGCTCCGAGCTGACGGCGCAGCCCTCATGGCGATCCGCGGAGCCCGTGCAGCTGGCCGCGCCCTCTCCGTCTTCCTCCATGATGCCCGTGCTGGTGACGGCACTCTCGCCCTCCGTGCCATCCGCCGCGGAGCTGTCGCCTGCTGAGCTGGCACCTACCGCAGGGGGCCTGTTGCCATCTGCTAGGCCCACGCTGGCCCCGGTGACTGCATGCTCCTCCTGCGGCCCTGCACAGGTCCCCGAGCAGATGGCAAAGCTGTCACTCCTGCCTTCGGCGACAGTGCACGTCACGGTGCC
Source organism: Nesogale talazaci (assembly GCA_004026705.1). Taxonomy (NCBI): domain Eukaryota; kingdom Metazoa; phylum Chordata; class Mammalia; order Afrosoricida; family Tenrecidae; genus Nesogale; species Nesogale talazaci. Next base: position 94,320 of record PVJH01002936.1, read on the forward strand.
CTCTGTTTCCTTTTGGGGGCCCAGTCTTGTCCTTTTCTGGGACCCACCTACCTCTTTGCTGCGCAAAGACCCCTGGCTTATTTCTGTTCCGGCACTTGTGACCGCGCCGTCGCTTTCCCCCTCACTATTGAACGCACTGGGCCCTTCGAGGGTTTCTGCGTCTCTGCCCGCTGAACCGTCGCATTTGTCTTCAGAGCCAGCACTGGTCACCGCGTCATCCTTTTCCTCTGTCCCCATGCTGGTCCCGCGATCGCCGGCTTCCCCTGGGTGAGCTGCCACTGGGCCGGCGACTCTCTCTTCAGGCCCAGCCATGGCACACTCTCCGCTGTCGCCCTCCTTGGTGCTCGTGAGCAAGGTCCCACTGTCGGCCAGGCCCTCGGTGACGACGCCCCCACCCTCTTCTGCTGCAGCGAACACCGTGCCTGCGCTGCGCTCCGGCCCGGCCCCAAGAGTGGGGTCCCCGGTGCAGGAACCTGCCACCAGGCCTTCGTCGGCCTCAATGCTGGTGCACGGCAAAGCCACCTCCCGGCCTCGTGGTTCTGAGGAGGAGGAGGAGGAGGAGGTCGTCGTGGCAGCCCCCGTCTTGACTGAGTGTAAGGGGCCGGCTTTGTCCTTCCCGTCGCTGCTGGAGGCCATGAAAGTCCTTTCGGCTCTAGCCGACCCGGCGGTTTTATTCCTGGGGTGTGTAGCAGTGGGCACCCGCTCTCCTCCTCCACTGGTGTCCACTTCGCTGTTTGGGCTCCGCAGCTGCTCGCCTCCAGCCTGGGAGTCGTTCACCTCCCCTGGGCCTCGGCTTCTACTGCGTACGCCCTTCAGTTCACTGCCCGCAGCAGCTGGTTCTGGGTGCACGTCTGCCACGTGATCCTTGGCCGGGCCGTCCTTTTTACCACCATCGACCGTAGTTTTACTATTCTGTTTGAAACCAGACTCTGTAACAAAGCAAATTTCTCTCTTGGCCATGTCCGTGAAGCTGGTTTTCTTGCTAACATGCACGCTTTCCACAGTTCTGTCTGTTAATTTGCTCCCATGATGTCTGTTTACTTTGCTTTGCTTGCTATGCAGCACAATGGCCTGAGAACCTTCTGGAATGTGACTTGGGTTGTCAATGCTTGTTTTTGTTGTATTTACTGTAGAACCTTCACCGTCTTCTTTGGTATCACTTGCCCGGGGGACATCGGTGTCACCAACAGTCAACTTTTGACTGGGGATTGCGCAGTGGTCCGGGAGGGAGGTGCTGGCCTCATCACTTTCTACAACAGTTCTTTTGGTAGACACAGGAATCACAGCTGACTCCTGAGCCCCTTTCTGAGGCACAACAGTCGCTGAGCTGAAGGGCGGTGAGGGGTCCACGTTTCTGGAATGTTCATGGACAGCATCTCCTTGAGCAGTGGGCTCTTCGGGGAGCCTGGCGGTGTTTTTCACATTCTTTCGTATCCTATCATTTTCTGATGGCGCACGAGGTAACGTTCTGTGACTCGTGTCTGAGTCCACGTTCATGTCGTGAGTTCCTGGTTGGATGATCTCTTTCTCCTCAGGAGTTGGTTTGGAAACAGCACTTGGGGTGTGAGCTTTCTTGGCTAGGGTGCTTCTGTGGCCAACGTGCTTTTCAGAATTACCCATGACCACTCCGCGTCCTGGCTTACAGACTGAAGAGGCTGCTGCTCTTGACTCCACTGTGGGCGTCCTTAATTCGTCCTTTAGAAGACCAGAAGTGGTTTTGGGCTTGATGGTATTTTCAGAGTCGGGGTCTTGCTGAGAACTATTATTGCTGTTGTTTGGGGGTTTTGGTGTTGGAGAGACATTTTCAATGGCTGGCTCAGAATCCACTTCCATGGGCTCTTGTTCAGGAAGCACTGTGGCATCGCCACTCCTTTTTGGCCTCTGCAGGGAAGAAATACTGGAAGGTCCTAAACTGTTGGTTGTTAATTTTTCATCTCCTTTGGTCGCTTCTTGTGATAAGCTTCCTCTTCGATTTTCAGACAATCGCCGACTCAATTTTTTCTCCACTAAACTACCCCCCTTCGCCTTTTCATGATTACTGTCAGCTTCTTTTCCGTCCCTGTCATCTGATTTACTTTCTTCTTTCTTCTTCACATCTTTACCACTATGCTTCCAGCTCCTGCTCTTGTGCCCATCAGATAACTTCCTCTCCAGCCTGGCGGAACTGGAATCCTTATCGCTCTTAGGCTTCTCCTTTGACCAGGACGATTTAGCTCGGTGACTGGCCTCTTTCTGAGTGGAGTGTGCTGAAGAGGAAGAGCTCTCCGGCAGGGGCTCGGCGCCCGGCTCGTCACAGGGCTTGTCCTCGTTCTTCGACTTTCGTTGTTTCTCTGAGTCGCTTTCTTCCGTGTTCTTCTCCTTATCCGTTCGGGAAGTGACGGCTTGTTTTGTGACACTGTCTGGTAATTCTGTTTCAGTCCCTTTGGATGGTTTGCCTTGACTTTTGGATTTAGACTTTAACACGGGTCTCTCTTCTATCAAGCTTTTTGTCCTTCGCTTCTCTTTGTGAGCAACTTCTTCGGGTTTCAAATGGCTTTCTAAATTGGTGGCGTCGGTGTCACACTTATCTTCTGAACAACTTTCACTTCTCTTTTGTAACGTGCCGCCATGCTGCTTGGAACTCAGAGCCTCTTTCTGGATCTTGGAGTCACTCGATCTTCTTGACTTGTGGTCTGCTTTCGCTCTCTCGGCTGTCAGGTGCCTCTCCTTTTTACTGTTTTCTTTACGAACGTTCTCATCTGTTTTTATAAGGTATTCGGACACTGGTTTTCCATCTTTGCCCAAAATCGACAATTTCCTCTCATTCCTATGCTTGCCTTTGCGGTCCGCTCTGTCTTCTGAAGAAAGCTTTGTTTGTTGGCTTTGCTTAGGGATAGTGTCGTCCACTTTCAGACCTTTCTCAGAAGAGTTTAGCTCGGCCTCCTCGGCTGCTTTCTGTACACCGTCCCCTTTGTGTTTATGTTTGGTAGCCGATTTGTCTTCGGACAGGGCCTTCTCCTTGGAGGATTTCCCCTCTTTCTTAGGCAGGCTCTTGGGATGGGGGGTTTCCGAGTCATCTTTCTTCAGATGCCTCTCGTTCTTGAGTGTGTTCTTCTGCTTGGCTGGTTCTTCGGCGCTCGTTTCTGAGCGCTCCACTGGCCTCCGCCCATCTCGCGTGTCCGTCTCTTCCTGTGTGCCTTCCACCACGACCAGGGTAGACGTCCGTCTTTTGTGCTCTCTTTCCACTTTGGAGTCACTTCTGTTCTCATCGGCGGAATGCGCACACTCTGAAAGTCTCCTGGCAGGCTTGTTGGAATCGCTTTTTGCATGAGTATGCTTTGGCTCCTTTGACGAGGACACCTTTTCCTTTTCATAATGCTGTAAGAAAATAAAAATTCAAATGAGAGAGACACCAATGTGCAATTTTAGATTCAAATGTATTATTTGAATGAATTTACTATGGACAGCCAAACTGTTGTCCCCTACAGCACAGCTCACTTCATCCTTGTTAGCCACCTACAGCTGGTACTACAGAGAGACAGGTCTGTCACCACTGAGGCAGTTTCTACCCAGAGCGACCCTGGGTCAACGTAGGACTGCTTCATAGGATTCTTAAGGCTGGAATAGTTATGGAAACAGACTGCCACATCTTTCTCCTTTGAAGCAGCTGCGGGGTGGGGGAGGGGGAGCGGCATCAAACTACTGACTCTTCTGGCTAGCCCCTGAGCCCTTTACTCACTGCACCATGGGGACTCCTTAGAGTACTAACCTCATCAAATGCTAAATGGCACCAAGCAACAAGCTGCTGTGTTATAAGTGAGAAGTGAGTGTTCTTCCCAGTACATCCGGCCAGGTTTATAGGCGAGGCATTTCTCCTGAGATTTGCGCATCTAATTGGGAAGTCTTTGCCAATCTGGATCACTTGTCCCCATCCAGGGCGCAGCCAAATACCAGAAACCAAATCGGGTGCCTCGGAGTCGATTCTGACTTCATTGTGACTCTCTAGGAGAACTGCCCCACAGGGCTTTCCAGGATGTACATCATTATGGAATCAGACCAGCAGATGGAGAGGTTGCTGGGCTTGAGTCTCTCACCTTCTGCTTGGGAGCACAGCTCTTGGCCACTGCTCTACTATGGTTCCTCAGTACTTAGTAATCATTGTTCTTTTTAGCCTAAAAACATAAGACCCGATGATGAAGACGGCTGATATTTTTTTACTGAAAAAAGAAAAGGAAGGAACCCTGAGTCATTTATTGTGAAGTTCTGGTGGGCTGTCATGTGAGACGGCAGTTCAAAACATCAGCCGCCTTGCAGAAGGCAAGACTGCTTACTCCTCTCACAAGTAAGAAAGCTTTGGAGTGCACAGCGTCACTAGGGGTTGGAACTGACTCAAGGGCACTGGGCTTATTCATTTATTTATTTGGTATGAATTTGACTACTTGTGGAACAACTACTAATGAGGTCTCAAGTATAAATGGCACCTTACTGACAATTAGCTCTAATTATTCTTACTCAAGTATGGCCGAAGTCCTCAGGAAAAACTTTTGTGCTTCTTAGTCAGTTTATACTATACGTCTGTCAACTTCAGCATGAAGACCAATGTACTTCCACTTATACGGTAGGACCTTAAATATACTTTATGGGGCAGTCACCTCATCTGGTGTCAATTTGAGAATTAAGAGTACAGGGGTGAAGTCTGGCCTGTCAATATGGAGATAGCCAATGAAACCTGTGTGGGATGGGTCTTCTCAGAATCCTGGGAAATGTGGTGATTCCTTCTTGGAGGTGGAGACACGATCTCTCTCAGTTCACTTCCTTGGAAACGTTCTACTGACAATGCTCACTTCCTGGGAGACACTGCAGCTGACACATGACAGCAGCTGACAGACCTTGAGCCCTGGAATCTGGAGGAGCCACAGGGAGACCCCTACACACGCTGAGATGTTTCTACCACGACTGGATACACAAGACTCTGCACTCACTGACTTGTGATTGTCCTGGTGTCATTCCATGTGTTTCGCGAGTCTGAAGAGGACTCAGAGATTGATATCAGACATATGAACTAATATCAGACTTATGACCTTAAACTAGACTGGGCTGAGAAGTTTTCTCAATGTTCAATTGCTCTTGCACATAAGCCTCTTTCTCATACACATATGCATGTTTATTAACTCGTTTCTCTAGTCTACCTGGACTAACACACTTTAAAATTGAAATCTTCGGGCTGAGCCCCAGTGGCGTAGTGGTTGTGTGCGGGACTGCGGCCCACTGGGTTGGTGGTTCAAATCCAGCAGCAGCTCTCCAGGTGCAAGGCTGGGCCCTCCTACTCCAACCAGAGGGCAGTGATGCCCCCCCAAAAAAGAAAAAACACAGTGATGTCCCCCCCCCAAAAAAAAAGCAAAAACAAAAAAATTAAAGTCTTCAAAAACATGAGGAATTGAAAATATAATAGGAACTAAGAATTCTGTAGAACTTTCACTTAACATGGAGAGGGTCAGAATGTCTTTTAAGTTTCTCTCCAAAGGCCTGAATGAACCGTACACCGAGCCTAACAAAAGACCATTCCAATGAAGCTTCAAGGATTAAGACATACCTCGTTTGTTTTGGGAGTTTCTCTGGAATCTTCTTCAGGTTGTTTCTTTCTGGAATTCTCTTCACTATTCCTAAGTAAACAAGTTAAAAAAAAAACAACCAAGGTTGAACATGAACTTTGTGGGAATCATATGTAATTTCAGGAAGGTATTTTTAAAAGGCATTCTTTTACAATACACAAAGGAACGTGGTCACATAAAACATGTACCTGGAATCTTTTCTCCGTTTTTTGCTTAAAGCTACTTTTTTCTCTAGAACCTTGCGTTCTTTAAGGACTTCTTTAATTCGAGGGGCTTTGGGCTCCGAATTCTTGGCAGATGGCTCTTCCACGTCCACACTACTTTTGACTAGGAAAAAGCAACCATGAGCAATATTTCAGAAGAGATATAAACTATGTAACACTTGTTTTTCATTACTATTGACTCATCATATTTACTTAAAAAATAATGAGAAGGTGCTCCATTGGTATCCTTAGGTTATGTTGGAGTAAACCTATCTTAAATGGAGAAGTCTTTATCTTTTATAGTTGAAATAATCATGCCAGAAAAGGCAAACAAAAGTGCTAACACTGTAAACACACACACACACAGTCAAACTGCATTGTTACCCATGCACAGACACTTTTATTAAACAAAATTTTCAAAATACGATGCTATTATTTCCCAACATGGCCTCCATCTTGGTCTATACACTTCGCAAGGCAGGGTTTCCCTCTTTAACATTTCCTCGAAGGGTTTTGTCCTTTGGATCATCACATCAGAATGGCAGCTTTGGCATCCTCAGGGGACTCACATGTTGTTCTTTTGAAATTGTCTTGAGTTTGGGGAACAAAAAGCAGTTTGAAGTGGGCAGGAGTAGGCTGTAGGATGAATGGAGCAAGGTGTTCCTGTGAAATTCACACAGGACAGTCCTAGCTACCCTTAAATATCGAGCAGGTGCATGGTCATAATGGGAAAAAATTATTCCGTACAACTTTACTAACCTTTTCTCAACAATGTAGTTTTCAATTTTCTTAAAATATTTGCTAATCATCTTGATGACTATTCTGTGTTCTTCAAGAAACATTTACAAAAAATTAAGATCGGACTGAGCCCTGGTGGTTGTGTGCGGGACTGCACCCCACAGAGTTGGTGGTTCAAATCCAGCAGCAGCTCTCCAGGAGCAAAGCTGGGCCTCCAACTCCCACCAGGGCAGTGATTGCCACAAAACAAAAAAACCAAAAAAATAAAATAAAATAAAATAAAGTAAGACCAGCCCTTTAGGATCCCCCAAATAGTCACGATCACCTTCTGTGCTGACTACTGTGTCTTAAGTTTAGCAGGTCCAGCAGACCTCTCAGGAAGCCGCTATTTTGATCAGAACAAAACAGAACTCATTGCCAACAAGTAGATTCCATGTCACAGCAACCTACAGGACAAGGCAGAACTGCCCCTGTGGATTTTTGAGACTAAACCTTTATGATTGTAGATCGCCTCATCTTTCCTTTGCAGAGTGACTGGGGGTGCCAGAATAGTGGTAAGCAGCCCAACAGGCCACCAGGGTATCCTAAAAAGATAGGGACAAGTCTATTTTTGAGAGAATTTGTTTGTACCCATCCACTGATCACAGGGATTTCTAAACACATTTGTGTGGAAATAAACCCAGGCATGTGTGAACTAACCCCAGTAGCAACCTTTTTTTTTTTTAAACTTACTTTCTTATATACATCCAATTATGAGTATATGCACTTTACATAAGGTTAATACCAAGAGGAACTCCTTTTAGTTCAAAATAACATTCTAGGTGAATATTTGGCATTACTTTATTTAAAGTGGAAGTCAACTCCACCAATAGCACAAGCTAGCCTTGATTCACATTTCAATGGTAGTTCATTCCATGGGCACTGAAAGATGAACCGTTAGCGAGTGAGTCGGGCACCTTACAGAATGTTTATAGAGCAACTGAGTAATAGGAAAAAAGGCTCCTAAACACGACAGGATGCAAACGAAGGAAATCTCCCACATCTGGAAAAAGATGCTCTTTCATGATCACATTTCTTAGTAACAGGAGTAGCTAGAGAGCAGCCAAGTTTACGAACTAGCTTGAAACTCTGAAGGCCAGTACCTTCTCTGCCTTGACTCTTCGCTTTTGAAGATTTTGTCTTTTCTGCTTTTTGCTTTCGTTTTTCTTCAAGCTTCTCTCTATTAATTTGTCTTCTTAGCAGCCGCTCTTCTTTTTCTTTAGCCTAAGAGCACACAAAACAGTACTCGCAAGTACTCTGAGATTACCAGGAAAAACAAATCCAAACAAAAAAAGAAGACGCTAAGGAATTTTTCTAAGGAAAACAATACATATCAGTTTTCTGTTTAAATGTCTTACCAAATAGACTCAACAGGTTTGCACACGTGTACCGTGAGCTAACGTGCTTCACGTGACTGCCCTTCCCAGACCCCGAGTTCTTTACAAATGGAAGGTTTGTGGCAGTCCTGCAGGGACCAAGTCTACCAAGTTTTTCTACAACAGTGTGTGCCCTCACTTTGGGTGCCTACCTTATATTCGGGTCAATCTCATAATATTTCAAACCTTTTCATTATGCTACTGAACATGTAACAGACTGCAGGATAGTGTGGACATAACATTTAAATGAACTGAGAAATATCAAGCTGACTGGCTTTCTGGGGTTATCTGTTTTCCTGTGGAGGTCTGTTTTGAACACGCAAAATTTCTCTGTAATACACACATTTACTATATAGATTTTTCATGTGACTTTTCAGAAGTTGGAAGCTACCAAAAGAATAAAGGCAGATGTGAAATAGTTCCACGACCATCCCAGAGTTGAAAGGTCCACAGTGCTGAATGTTTATGTGCAGCTCCAACTTCTGACCAGCAACCTCTGCCATAGAGCCGCATGGCATGATGGCAGAGAATCAGAGCATGCTTTCCACTTGTATGAACTGAGCAAAGGATGACGATAACGTGAGTAAGGTTTCATCTGAGCCCCACAGAAACTAGCTCTGGTGTCTCCTGCCCCAGACTGTCCCCCTGCGAGGCTGGCTCGGAATAAGTTAAAGTAACATGGCAATGATACACTATGAGGATGCCCTACCAGGACACCCCCCAAGGGTAGTCCGACGATGAGACCCCAACGATGACACTGCATGCTGACCCCTGCTCACAAGGACGACAAAAAGGCGCCATGACTCTCCAACCCCTTAAGTCGGGATCCTGTTCATTTTTTTAATAATGTAAAAATGGGCTTTCCTGCCCTCTTGGGACATCCTTCTTCTACCTCTAGTAAATTGCAAATAGTCAATCTTCCATTTCAACTGTAGCCTCCTTGGGCAACCTTCTCTGACCAGGAGTCTGGAAGTTCCAGGGAGGCGGCGGCCACATGACCCTTTCTCTTCCAGGGTCCCCACAGAGCTGCAGTGCAGGCCCACTCATTATGCACCCTCGAGAGTCACCCACGGGATGATGGATGCAGTCATCCTTACCCGAGCGTTTCTTCCTTCATCTCAGAGACTGACTTTGCAACCATCCCTTACTCCCGTGGTAGCTCTTTTATGTAAACTGAAAGATCTCCCTACCCCCTTCCAACCATCACGAGACAGATGCTAACCATGCGAAGGTAAGCAAATGCGAACTAGGATCAAAAACAATTAAAACCACAAATAAGGCCAGTAACAATCATTATATTTTGTTTTTTCCCTCACAAAGATTTCGTTTCTTGGGGACAATACTTCCTAATCCTAAGATGCCCACATTTTCATATTTTAATGCTTCTGAAATTAGGAGCCACCTTGTGCTGATGTGTGTGTGCACACAAGCTAGCATTTCTTGTTTATCCCCCTTGAAAAAGTTGGGGTTAATTCAGTGGCATTTCTTACAAGCATCTTCAAACCAAATAAATAATGTAGATTGTGTCTCCCACCTTAATATTATGCTTAAAGCTCTGTACCAGTCTGTCTCTTTGTATGATTTGGTCCAAACTGGATTCAAATTTTTCCAGACTGTGAAACACTTAGGCTGTCACCAGTTATTCTCTATTAATGATGAGCAGGTGCACAGCTTGGTCACTCGTTTCTGTCGAATCTTCTCAGCCGAACAGCAGAGTCTCTGAAGGCTGTGATGGGGCGGGACTGCTGACGGCACTCTCAGCTGCCTGTGCAGACGGTTCCTGCATGTCTGCCTGACTAGACTGTGGGGGGCGGGTGGGGAACAAGAGGCCACGTCTGACTTACAATCGACTGCCGCCGCTGCTCCACAGTGAGCTCATCATCAGAATCGCTGTAGTACTTGGAGTAAAGGTACGGTTTGTGGACATAAGCATGCCGGACACTTTTCGCTTTGCCCTCGCTGGGATTGCTGGTCTGCGCTTTCATTTTACTCTGCTTGCTTTGCTCTTCATCTGGAAGGAAGGGGGCAGAAAGAGGTGTGCTTGGGACCATAAGGAGAAAAAGCAACCCGAGTTACGTAAGCATCGGATGCCGTTTCCGAGCCGTGACACAGAGGGGCATCAGCACAGCTCTGGCCCAGGTTTTGGAAGCTCACTTTGCTTTTACTGTTCCTCAACTCAAGCTCACTCCGACTCACTGAGCCCGCAACCCCGCAGGGCAGGGTAGAACTGTAGCAGCACGCTCAGCCACCCCACCACTCTGGCCCCTTTCTCGGGAATTACTCCCTGTCACGGAGTCCCTCTGAACCAGGGTCATGCTCTAGGCTAGAGGAGAAGGGCTGCAGGCGTGCAGGTCTGTAAATCACGATGGAAGCAGATGGTCACAGCGTTCTCTGGGAGACGAGTTAGCAAGTTCAGAGCTGCAATCTCTTGGTTGACAGCGCAATGCTTTACCCACGGCACCACCCAGCAGGCACCCTGCTCCTGCTATGCCCACCTTGCCCTCGTGTCGATTCCGACTCATGGAGACCTCACACAGGGTTGGTTTCTGACACCATGCCAGCTTTGTGGAAACTGCCTCGATTTTCTCCTGTAGGATGGCTGTGGGTTGTATCGTTGACCTCGCAGTTAGCAGCTCAGTGCCTAGCCCGCAGCACCACCACGGCTTCTTTCTCACACTACTTAGGACTCCCCAGACTGTTCTTTTTTTTTTTTTTAATTATTTTTTTTTAGGCATCACTGCCCTCAGGTGGTGGGAGTAGGAGGCCTAGCCTTTGCTCTGTGGAGCCGGAATCGAACCTCCGTCCCAGTGGGCCGCAGTCCCGCGCACAACCACTACGCCACCGGGGCTCAGCCTGTTCTCATATTTTGGATATAATGTTGATAAACTCTAGCCCGAGAAATGCATCCAGTTAGAATTTTCTGTGGGTGAGTGGGTGCCATGCTCAGAGCCTGAACAGATGCCCACCAGGGAGGGGTCAAAATGACCTCTTGGGGGCAGATTTCAGTGGGCTGCTGGCCCTGCAGCCTTGGGATTTCCCTCATGGCTACTAGGAAAAAAATGAAAGACAGGCATGCTTGAGTAGCACCTGGGTACAGTAATAAAAATAAAAATCAACCCACTCCTCTCCCTTTCTCCTTCCCTTTCCTCTTTTCTTTCTTCCTTCTGCTTTCCCTTCTACTTTTCCCTGCTGGGATCCCTGCACAAACCCCAGCTGCTGCATGCTGGCCTCTGCAAACACCAGCATTTGCGGCGCTGACAGCAAGTGAACTGTAGGGCAGGGAGCAGTGAAAATGGAGGGTGACGGAGATTCTGGGATGGAATTTGGGCTTGTGCCTGTGGACAAGCCCCTCTCTTGTGACTTTGCTTCCTGGCTGGTGGCCAACACCCCAGGAGTCTGTCCCTACAAGTCCACAGCACAGAGTCTGGAACCCAGCAAGCTGGTCCTAACCCGGGCACAGAGCTGGGAGGGGATATACCACAGCGTACAAGTGAGGTTCAGGGACGGGAGTCCAGAGTTTGCTCTGAGGGAACATCTCCAGGGCCGGACCTTGGAAATCAACTTCCCGCTACATCACCCCACGCCCCGTGGGGCGAGATGGAGTTGGCGGGACAGGCACCTCCCGCAGCAGGGACAGCCTTACCGTAAGGTGCCTTACCGTCGGACGTGATCTCGCCTTCCTCGGTGCTATCAGACATCATAGCTTCCTCCTCGCTCTCTTCTTCAAAAGACGAAAGGTCACTGGTATGGACCGAGCTGACCGTGATGTCAGTGAGTCCATCCACATCAGAGTCGATCATCGAGCAGTCTTCAAGGGGAAAACCAAACACAAACAGAGCAGCTGTTACTAGGACCCACTCCGAGCCCGGTTTCGGTCACACTGAAATGGTGCTCCTTTAAATGCATAGCAAAGAAACGAGATTTTACTCAAGAAGTGATAAACCTCTCTGACCAGCTGACAGCAAATAGTGCAGCAGGACTTTCCAGAAAACACAGTGGCCTATTCCACCAAAACCCTCACTGCTGCCGAGTTGATTCCAACTCGCCGCAGCCTTACAGGAGGAGCGGAAGCGCCTGCTGGTCTCTGAGGCTGACAGCCGTTATGGGAGGACGCAGTCTCATCCATTTCCCATGGAAAGAGCGACTGGGGGGTTTGAACAGCTAACCTTTTGGCTAAGATGTAAGTGATAATAAAAGAGAGGCAACCAGGTATTTACAATCTAATATTTTAAAACACCGGATTCAGAGTGGGAACTGAACAGGAACTCGACAGGCTGGCCTTGTTTTTCTGGGCCTGCCTTCAGGGGCAGCTTCCCCATTTGTCTATCCTATTGCTCGCTACCAGTGGAAGATATCGGGGCTTTCCTTGTCTGTTTTTGTTTTTTCCCTGCCCCACCCTCCCTGTCTGTTTTTACTGTACAACTGTGGATAGAGCCGTGAGGAGTAATGCGTGTCGGAAAGCCACATTTTTCAAGGCAACTCCCCAGCTTCCCAGAACACTCCAGCTGTGAACTGATACCTTCATGTGGAAAAGAAATACATAAATGCTCACTGTCCTGTTTTTAGCAAAGGGGACAGATGCCTGCAGCTTGAAACAATTACATCTGATAAGCAAATACCCGATGATCCTTTTCCCTCCCCACCCGCTCCAGAGAGACAGTCTTTGTTCTCAAAGATGTAGCACATTTGCAAAGTGTTCCCTACCTTCTTTAGACCCTTCGGCGGCTTTGCCTTTAGTACTGCTCTTTTCTGCAGAAGGTTTGGAACTCTCGGCTTCCTTTTCCTTCCCTTGCCTTTCGTCTTTTACTTTTGGCGTCTCTTCATTCCTTTTGGAGTGGTCAAGTTTCTTCTCAGCCTTCTCCTTCTTGTCTTTCTTGCGTTCTCCCTTTTCAGTGCTATCCGCTTTCTTTTCACTTTTGTCAGTGGGCTTGTTCTTTTGGTCACCGCTGTCCTGCTGGACGTCCTTACTGACCAGAATGAAGCTATTGCTCTCTTTTGTGTGGTTTTTAATTTCTTCAAGTGGCCCTGGGAGGTCACTGGTGTCTTCAGACTTCAGGGCTGCTTCCAGCCCATCCCCGGCAGAATCTGGGGGCAGCCTCTCTCGATCGCTCACCTCGTCGGACGCCCTCTCTTTCTCAGTGGCTGCATCCAGGCTGGGCTGAGACACCAGTTTTTTGGACATTCTCTCACTGGGCTTGGCTGATGACGTTTCTGTGGAGGCCCTGGCAGCACTGGCTTCTTGGTTAAGAGACGTGATGGTTTCCAAGATGGACATGGCATCATTGGCTACATTCGCACTGGGCCCCGGAACAGGGACACCTTCCAGGGAAAAGGAGACAAGAATACATTTAAGCAGAAGGCAAGCACCTTTGTTGAATGACCAATGCATGTCACTATTATTGTCACACGATGCACATGCAGAGATCATTGGCACGCCTTTGGATGTGCAGGCATACACGCCAGTTTACAGTACTATCTAATCCACTCTCTACCTTGCCAAGGAGTAATGTAGGAAAGGAACCATTCGAATCAGAGATGCAATTCTAGTGTCCAGCAAAAGAACCCATTTTCTCACAGTTTTAGCTATTCCCTCTATTAAAATGCAAATACGCACACCATCGCTAAAGTACTACTTTGTATTATCAAAAGATGTGATGCCAGTATGAAGGTGAAGAGGACAGGGGAAGCCCCGAAGGCATTCGCAGCATCCCTAGGTGGATCAAATCTCCACTTGACTCCCTTGAACCCCTGACGAGGGATGTACGTAGCCTTGCCCTCGGAGTGCAATGGAAGGTGATGTAACGTAAGCAAGCTAAGGTTAAAATTTAACATCTTTGTTCTAGTTTCATTATTTTCTGCTTTCTTTTGGATTGAACTTTTTTTCTGGGTTTGTTTTTGTTGCGAGGTATAGGGGATGATTTTCTTCATATGAAATCCAAACGTGACCAAATTGACAGCCATTGCACTGATTCCTACCCTTAGGACAGGGTAGAATTGTCCCTGGGGTTTTCCCAGATTGTAACTCTTTATGGGAGTGGAAAGCCTCAACTTCCTCCCATGGCGCAGCTAGTGGCTTTGAACTGCTAAACCTCGTGGCTAGCAGCCCAATGTGTAATCCCCTATGTCACCAAGGCTCCCATAGGAAATCCAAGATAAGCAAGTCTACAGAGACGGTAACTAGATTAACAATTTCTGAGGGTTATGATAGGAAGTTGGGGGGAATGGAGAGCTAAAATGACGACTTCAAAAATGAAGAGAATGTTGTTTTAAAATTGATTGTGGCGATGGCTGTACAACATGAAAGATATATTTAAACTGATTATAAGGATCTACATATAACCTTCTCCCTGGGGGACGGACAATAGAAAAGTGGGTGAAGGATGACATTGTATAGTATAAGATATGATAAAGTAATAATAATAATTTACAAATTATCAAGGGTTTATGAGGGAAGGGAGAGTGGCGAGGGAGGGGAGAAAATGAAGGGCTGATACCAAGGGTTCTGTTACAAGTGTTTTGAGAATGATGATGGCAAGAAATGTACAAATGTGCAAAAAAAAAGTACAAATGTGCCTGACATAATGGATGCATGTGTGGAATGTGAAAAGCATTGTCTGAGCCCCCAATTAAATGATTTTAAATATTAAAAAAGAAAAGTATATTTAAGTGATGGAATTATATGGTATGTGAACTATTATATCACTAAAACAATGAAAACAAATAAGCTAGGAATTAAAAAAAAAGATGTGATGTCAGTATAGATTTGTCCTTTTTTTTTGTGGGCATCACTGCCCTCTGGTGGTTGTGGGAGCTACCCAGTGCTGCTCCTGAGAGCCACCACTGGATTTGAACCGCCAAGTCTGCGGCCCACAGTCCTGCACTCAACCACTTACGCCACCGGGGCTCAGCCCATGATGTCAGTATAGGAAGCTGAAAGTAAATACAATGCCACTAGATGCCCCATAAATCCCCCAAACTTCTTTGACCTATCACATTCGTCTTCTGAAAAGTACAAAGAAAAACACAGCACCCTCTCTAGCAATTTAATGTAATATCAGCCATTATCTGGCATAGAGTCAAAGCCCCCCCCACCCCCCACCCCACCTCAACGGATGCTGCTGCAATCCGCCCCCTTTGGGAGACACCGAGGAGGAGCCCGGTAAAGGCACCCTCCCTTGAGACCCGGTTCAGAGAGAAGAGCAGTTGGTGTGAGTACCTTGTGTAATGACAGCCGCATCCGGCTTCTCGTCCTCGGGAGTGGTGCCCACGCTTGCCTCCTCCTTGTGATTTAATGTGGCCAAAAACTCATGCACCGCTTTCTCTACCTGAGGTCTGAATGTGTGGTTGATCTTTGGATCCACAACCTGAGAAATGATTCTGTCGATGCCAGACTCCAACATTCCTGACCTGTTACAGAGGCATTCAGGGCATAAAAGCAACTATTACTTACATGAAATTCTTTCAAATCCAGGACCACTAGTCGACCTGTGCTTTATCTTCACCTGGTCTCAGGCACTTCTCTAGATAGAGGCACAAATTAAGCAATGGAAGATAGGTTTTATGCTGTGGAAAAGAGGAGTTTCACCATACCATGGTCTACCACCAAGTCACGGACTGAAACACACACACAGATGCACAGGCCCCACCCAAGACAGCACACTACCTTGTGTGTACAGAGAGGAGGCTGCCTCATCACAGCCCTGCCTGCATCACATGGGGACACTACTCGTGGAAGCAACCTAGGGGGTTAGTGCTCCTTATAAAACAGGAAAAGGTAAGCCGGCCTTTGATAAACACCAGAGTCCGTGAGCAACTGAGGGACACAAACTGGAGTTTCATCACACTAATAAGAATACAACTTCTGGCAAAGGAAAACAAAACTTGAGACTTCTGGCTTTCTTCCTACTGTCTTCTCGCTGTAAAACCAGAACCGAGGATTTGCTAAGCAATCATGCTGTGAGTAGCTTGTACCTAAGGGGCACTGTCTGCTCAGCAGGGCAGGCAGAGAACAGAAGCGGGTCCTGCATTGGTGCAGAAAGCAGACTCCACCCATCGAGTCATAGGCACGAGCTCTCCTGATCCAGAGGGAAGAGTGGGACTGGGAGCATGAAGGGTGGTAGGATCTGCTTCACTGAGGACAAGACAGATGGTTAGGTCCAGTTTCCATAGAAGGGAAGGGAACTAAGGGGCTCGAGGTGAAGAGGCCTGCAGAGAGGACAGTGATGTCTGTAACGTGAAGAGCACTAAAGATGTCTGAACAAAATGAGAGGATGTGGACTTATTTTGAGAAATTCACTTAGCTCTCGACTCTTCTTGAGGAGAAGCGGAGGCGTGGCAAAATCCTGTCGGGCTAGAGCTGACAGAGAGGCCTCGCGTTCTCTACGGGATGGGACGGGCTGGGGGAGGAGGCCGTTCTCCTTAGCCTTCACAAGGCTATTTTTGAGTACAGGGCTGTCTGGTGTGGAGGCTGGGTCCAATTTTCATCTCCTGAGGCATCTTGCAGTCTTGTGATAGCAGAACTACTTATGTGGGCCACAGAGAAAAATGAGCCAATTTGTACAAAGTAGGTTACTTGCTTTTGAAAGTTCCAGGATAAAAATTGCCAATCTTGCAAAGATTGCCACTTTTTAGAAGTATCTTTAAAGTGTAGCAGGTGGGAAAGAAACCAGCAGGGCGGGAAGCAATCTCACAAACAGACCCCCTGCCTATTACTTGGGACCCCTGTAAAGTGCCCAGATGAAAACACACCTCAGGTCAACATCTCTCACCCAGCGGTCGGCTCTGGTCCCAAGTACACCGGGGGCTGTGCTACTCATCGCCTGCTCGGAGCAGGCTCTCAGCCAGAGGTGTGGACCCAGCTACAAAGCTGACATGAGGGTAGCTGGCATATTTCTAGTTAAAGCTCATTTTAGATTCCGTTAGATATGCTCCTGAGTTCCCCAGGTGTTTCGGAGTCTGTTGTACACCTGACTGCGCACGGGGAAGAAGAGGTTCTGAGTGACCAGCACTCTGAACCATGTGGAATGGCTAGTTTTTACATCCTCTTCACAGTCTCACCTGACAGAAGCCATTTAGAACTCTGCAAAGCATTTGATTGGAAGGCTGCTTGAAATTATGCTTGTCGGGACAAGGCGTCAGAATCCACTAGACGAGTGGTTCTCAGCCTTCCTAATGCCGCAGCCCTTTAATACAGTTCCTCATGGTGTGATGACACCCCCCAACCATAAAATTATTTTTGTTGCTACTTCATTACTGCAAGTTTGCTACTGTTATGAAGCGGGCACCCCCTGTGAAAGGGTTGTTCAACCCCCAAAGGGATTGCTACCTACACGCTGAGAAGCGCTGCACTAGAGCAAGACTGCATTCTGCTAGTTTAAACTCAACTAGTCGTCTTTTTTTGCTTTGTTTTGCTTGAGGAAGCACTACTCTGTTATGAGCGATAAGAAATTTACTAGTGGCATCTCAATAAATGAGAACGGTTCCTTTAAAAATGCCCATCAGCAGAGCCACATGAGAATGCACAGAAGGTGTGTCCACATTGTCTGAGATTGGGTGAGCTGGTGGTCCTCTTTTAGAGGCCTCATTCCTCATTGGATGAATGCTGACGCATCAATCCCTCTTGGCTAGCGATCTCAGTGCTGTGGCTGCCCAGTTTTGTTCGTATTTCTAGAATGGTATGGACCAGCTTTTCACAGGCTGATGCTCTGTTGAGGTTGCTCAGGGGGAGCATCTAGCTGCTATCCACAGGGCTAGGAGCTTGAACCAATCCAGAGGCACCCCAAGAGACACCTGAGGATCTGCCCCTGAACAGACCAGCATGTAGCAAACCTCACAGGGAGGCAGCTCTGAGCCAAAATCAACTTGATGCTCCCTAATGCCATCACGTTTAGCTTAGTTTCCTGAAATAAGAAGAGTAAGTGACCACTTCCCTTGTTGCCCAGGTTGCAGGATAAAGTTTGTCTTCCATTGGGCTATCCACAATTGAAGACTGCAGGGCTCCTGAAACACTTGAGAGAGAGAGGAGGTAGTCCTGGATATGGCCCAGTGAAAATCAGAGGAGCCTGCCTGTCCCCCACCTCCAGCTCCTCCCTAACACCCTGAAGGCCTGGCCACGGTGCCCTGAAGGCCTTCAGGCCTGTCACCTCAGGGTCTCCTCTTCGACCAGAAATGGCGCTGATTTTTTTCCAACAGATATCACTGGGCAGCCCTTGAATGGCATCTTTGGTTCCCATCTGGACTCGCTTCCAATTTCCTGAAATGTCCCTGAAAGTGCAGACAACAACACTACTGTCCCACCTCCTTTCTCTCCTGCTCTCCAGAGGACAAGGCAGACTCCCCAGGCCCCTGGCTGCCTGCGTGACCGAGGGCTGCCAGGGTCTGCCTTTCAGTTGGTGTGCGGACTCTGTTGCAGGGCTGCCTGGGTGTCCGGACACAAATGTGGAGCAAGGTTTCTGAGGAACCAGGGGGATGGAGGGGTGGCGGGGAAAGGAGATTCGCTGCACTGTTTAAATTAAAGGCCACCACGGGGCTCCCAAAGCACTTGCGGGTCAGTGTCTGTCAGGGCGGAAGACTAAGCACTGTTTCAATAGTTCGGTCCCCTCTCTGGAGTGGGAAAGCATGGAGAGAAGGACAATGTCTTCTCGGCTAGGGAAGTACTAACATTCAAAAGACTTTAAATCATTTTTGGAGTAAGTACAATTTTTTTAATTGTTTTTTTTTAATCCCAAATCAGGTGCTGTTGAGTTGATTATGAAATGTCCTCTGAACATTTCCAGCTTTTTTCATTATTGCTTATTATCATCCACCAAAAACAAGGCTGACAGAACCAAACATTTTTTTTGGGGGGGGGAGGTGAGGTTAGGGCTACCTCATCACTAACTAGCAGAGTAAAACCTCAGAATAAGTGAAACAAACACACAAATACAAGCTATCTTAGAAAACAGCAAACCTGTTCTCAGATCAAGGGCTAATATTTTTATTTCAGGCATCTTTGATATCCTTATTTATAAAATAAAAATGATGAAGACCTGTTCTTTTAGGATCAAGATTTGTAAAAGGAACTGCATACGATAGCCTTTCTGTTGCTATTAACGATGTATCCAGATGAAAAAATAAAGCCATCTTGTTGTTCTCTTCAAGTTTACAGCTGAGCCTGTCAGCAACCCAGGTGTAAGCTGTGCGCGCTCACTTGGAAGAGCATCTGGATAAAGTGCTGAGCCTGATGGGGCCTCGGAGCAGCTCATCCCAGGACCTACATCCGCTCCGCTAGGCACTTCTTGTCGTGCCTTCTGCGACCCTGTCAGCCTCGCCCAAGCCCACGGCACGCACACGCAGCGCCACTCATGGTGCCAGACGTGCTGCCATGCAGCATAGATGAGCCGTGATGTCAGAGGACAAAGCAGAAGTGCTTCACCTGTGCTGTGGGCAGAGCGTTCAAAGCGTGGACTGCAGCCCTCTAGGGCAGCGGTTGTCAACCTTCCTCGTGCCGCAACCCTTTAATAGTTCCTCATGCTGTGATGACCTCCAACCATGAAATTCTTTTCATCACTACTTCAAAACTATAATTTTGCTACTGGTATGAATTGACTGACCTCTGTGAAAGGGTTGTTCCATCCCCCAAAGGGTCGGGTCATGTCACTGAATATGAGGCCGTGAATATGTTTCTGATCATGCAATGGGCTTAAGGAATTCGAGACGTTTCTTGGAGTCCTTGTCCATGTTGCAAATTTCTTGGGCAGGGAGGGGTCCTGAGTGGACAAGGCAGATTGGAGTTTGCAGCTGTAGGGCCCCATCGCTGGTAGGTGAATGTGTGGAAGGGCGGTGGTGGACAGGAAAAGGAAATGTGTGAGCTGTAGTGGCAGTCCTACCAGGAGATACTAAAACCTCCTTTTTTGTAGTGAAAGCTCTTTTTAGCTCATATTGAAAATTCTGCTTTTACGTAGGTGTAGTCTGATTAGACTGCACTGTAGGAAGCAGATAGGCCACAGCTGATAAAACCGTGATACAAACTGTTTCTGCCCTGAGAAAACAGACTCCCAGCTCTGCTTCCAGGCAGAGTCGGCTGCACCGTTGTAAAGCTCGGGGACTTACTTGAGCACTTGCTGCCGGATGTTGTTTCTTAGCTGGTTCTTGTTGAGGTGGGGGCTCCAGGTGTGAGTGGCTAGGTGATTGGCCACAAAGTTGTCCACACGCTGTCTCAGATTCTGATAGGCGGGCTGGGGAGAAAGCACAGGAAAAAAACCACAGAGGTTAAAAACCTCTCCTACTGTCCAATGACAGAGGTGACCACCTTGAGAATCCTTAATGGTGTTCTATTTCCTGCATTAACATGGCGACAGAGTTCCGTGTGTATGACCAGACTCACTGAAA
Organism: Nesogale talazaci; assembly: GCA_004026705.1. NCBI lineage: Eukaryota > Metazoa > Chordata > Mammalia > Afrosoricida > Tenrecidae > Nesogale > Nesogale talazaci. The sequence continues at coordinate 114,636 of PVJH01002936.1, forward strand.
TACTGCTGAGCTTGTCGGAGATGAGGGGTTTGGAGGTCTGAGAAACAAAAAGAAGATCTGCACACCCCTTATGAGCACACAACCTGCCAAACCACGCTCACAGAGGTCAAGAGCAGAAGTGCCCTGGCTTTTGCCCAAGGAACACCGAGGTCTCGAATAGCCCAACTCCTAACCACCAGGGCTCCTTGTTAATAGACAAAGGGCTAGAAGACAGGCACACAGCATGCTGTTGTTGAATGGTCTCCAGAAAGGGAAGGAGGCCGTGGAGAAAGTGGTGACCAGTCCAACCTTGAAGGTTTAACCAAGCAACAGGGAAGACGAATGGTGGGCTTTGCGGGTAGCAAGCCCCCAACCCTTGGCCACTGCCTTCCTCATTAGGGTTTATCAGCAGGAGTCTTGGTGGCATAGCGGGTTACACATTTGGCTAAGCCAGCCATAAGATTAGGAGTCTGAACCACCAGATGCTCTGCAGGAAAAAGATGAAGCTTTCTGTTCCCATAAAGCTTTAGTCTCGGAAACGCAAAGAGGGCAATCTACTCTGCCTGCATGGTCGCTCTGACGTGATGGCAAGTACGTTAAGGGAGCAGACTGCCTCTTCCTTTTCCTGTGAAGTGGCTGGCGAGTTTGAATCACTGACCTTGCGGTTAGTAGTCCAATGCCTAAGCCACAGGGACCGATGGAGCAAAGAACACGAGAAAACAGGGAGGTGGGAGCCTCTGTGTTGTTAGGAACCACTGAGTCCGTTACGGTCCACAGTGATTCTGTGCACAACAGAAGCAAACACTGCGCGGTCCAGACCGTCCTCACACGTGTTCCTGTGCCTGAGCCCGTTGATGCCGCCAGTGTGCCAATGCATCTCGTGGAGGGCCTTCCTCTCGTTCACCGCCCCTCCACTTTATCCACCAGGATGTCCTCCAGGGACTGGTCCTTCCAACATTATGTCCAAAGGGTGTAAAACGAACTCTTGCCATCGAAGGAACACTCTGGCTTTGGGCACCCTTTAATTTGCTACTTCAACTAGGTTGGAGAAGGGAATATAGAAAAGTAGAACGATGAAAGTGGAGGACTTTGGATATTTGTGGAAGCTCACAGTTACTGTGGGGACAAGAGGAGCCCCAGAATGTAAAAGCAGAGTGACATGATAGTGGGGTGTTCTGATGATTCCCTCCCTGTGTTCAGAAAGCAGATACAAAACACATGTAATTCACTGACCCACCGGGTCCTGTCAGGTCAATTCCCACTCCCGCCGGCCCATGCATGTCACACTGAACCTGAACTCCACAGGGACGCAGATCACCGTGACTTTCTTCTCTGGGTGAATGCAAACCCTTACCCTTCCAGTTAGCAGTGGAGGGCTGAAACCCTTGCACCACTCAGAGCCTCCAAAACACACTTAGCAAATGTTCTGGGCTGGAAGGAAAGGGCTGGGGCACGGATCCAGGTGAAAACCTGAGAGGGAAAGACAGTGCAATCGAAGGGTGGCATTCAATGCAGAAGAGGTGGCAGTGCTCAAGCGGGAGCAATCGTCCTCCTCCCCAAGGAAGAGGACAGAGTCTGGAGGCAGTTTTAGCTAGCACAGGGGAAGGGGTGGGGCTGGCGCCTGGCAGGGAGAAGCCAGGGATGCTGCCCCATATCCTAGAGAGCACAGGGCAGCCGCCACCGCCCCCCCACCCCGACCCAGGAACAGCAGCCGGGTCCCAATCAGAAATGGCACTGAGGCCACAGAACCCCGATATAAGGGGAGCTGCCGGGGGGGACAGCTATCTTCTGTTAAAAGGTCAGTGCCTGAGGGGTAGGAAGGGAGTTAGACCACGCACTCAGGAACATATATTCCATTCCTATCGGTATTCCCAAACATTTAGATCATAACTGTACATTTTCCATCATTTCCTCCTCTGCCCTTCAAAACTTATATTCTGGCAATATGTCCTCAAGTCTCTACAGGCACTGGGTACCACCTAATTCCTCTCTCAGGAGCCCTGGTGGACACAGTGGATGACTTGTTGGATTGTGAACTGAAAGGTCAGCAGTTCAAAACCACCTGCTGCTCCTTGGGAGAAAATGAGGCTTTCTACTCCCTCTGACATGCACAGGGCTTTTCCTCTGTCCTATAGGATCATGTTGTTGTTTTTGAGTCCCTCTACCGGCTTCTGATCATCAGAGCTCACTCTATTCCACGAAGTCACCCGTGAATGAACAGCAGCCTTAGAATGGTCATTCTCCCTCCAACCCGTGATCTTCGATTACTGTGAGCTCCACTGAGTCTGCTCCAATGGTGACCTCATGTCGAACAGAATGAGCGGCTGCTCTGCCCTGCCTGTGTCATGATCACTGAGTCCATGGCTGCGTAGCCCCCTCTATCACAGGGGGTTTTCAGCTTCCAGAACCACACGAACAACATTCTGTCGTGAGCTAGGTTTCCACTGGCTACTTTTTATAAGTGTTTTTTCTGGAAACACTGCCGAAACCTGTCTGTCATGGGTGACCCTACTGGCATGTGAAATACCAGTGGCACAGCTTCCAGCATCATAGCAACATGCAAGCCTCCACAGGACGACAAACTCTTACGCGGGTGCTGTACGGCTGCCATATTTACTACCATGGGGAACAGTCTAATACTGGATTGCATTTGGGGAGGGTGACCTACTTATCTCCAACCTGAGTGTAAACTGGCCACCTCCCCCATTTCATCTTGCTTCCATCCCGCTTGGCAGACAATAATCATAACAGAGGTGTCAGATGACAAGTTAACTATCTGAACCACATACGTTTCAGGTTAAAGGAAGTCTAACCTCGGTAGATACACAGATGACAGCTTGCTTGCTGCAAGTGAGGACTTGAAGCACTTGCGGAAGAAATTCAGACTGTAGTCTCCAGGATTACAACTGAATGTAAATTAAGCAAACTCCCTGTGTCCCCCTCCCCAACCAGCGGACCAGTAGACAACATCATGATCAATGGAGAAAAAATTGAAGCTGTCCAGATTTCATTTTCCTTTGCTGTACCATCAATGCTCATGGAAGCAGTGCCAAGAAATCAAGTAATACGTTGCACTGAGCAAACCTCCCGCAAAAGACCTCTCTAAAGTGTTGAAGAACAAGGATGTCACTTTGAAGACCCAGGCTTGCCTGACCCATGCCATTTTATTTTCAATCACTTCATATGCACGTGAACGTTGGACAATAAAAAAGGCCGACAGATAAAGAACTGTGCATTTGGACTAGGGTGCTGGAGAAGACTGCTGAAGGTACCTGGGCCTGTCTGAGCACAAGCTAATCCAATCAGAAGAAGCACAGCCAGACCGCTCCTTAGAAGTCAGGATGGTGAGCCTCTGTCTCACGCACTTTGAATAAGTTGTCAGGAGAGACCAGCCCCGGAGAAGAGCAGCATGCTTGGTAATGTGAAAGGGACAGAATTGGATAAGATGAACTGACAATGTGCCCCCAATGAGGGGCTCGCGCCGAAGAACAAATTGTGAAGATGGCACGGCACCAGGTGGTGACTCACTGTTGTACACAAGGTGCTATGAGATGACACCTCAAGACACTTAACAACAACACCCCAGTGTACTTTGGATACTAGGCCCCTCTTAACAAGTTTAACTGTGAACTGCTCGACAAATAGCTATCCTTGCTTCTACACCAGTCAATAGAAAGCCCTGTGACAGAGGAATACCGATTTCATTCTTCCTCGAGGAGCGTGCGTGCATGGATGTTGAAGTGGGAGAGAACTGGAACTTGATGGGAAAACCCTATTTTTCCCGATCTCCATTTCCACCCCCCCCTCCCCACCCTCCATTGACTGGTGCAATGTTACCACCTTCCTGTGGCTCTACCAAATCCAGCCCAGTCCACTGTCAGAGTCCACTCCCCTCACAACAGTCCTCTACTGGGTTTTGGAATGAGCTCTGGTGGTGCAGAGGGTAATGTGCTGGGTTACTAACTACAAGCTTAGCAGTTCCAGACTACCGGCCACTCTTGAGAGAAAGATGAGGCAATTTACAGTCTTGGAACTCACAGGGGCAGTTCCACTCTGTCCTGTAGGGTCTTGCTGTTTGAATTGACTCTATGGTAGGGAGTTTTCTTGGAGAGGGTTTCTGAAGCTGTAATATGTTTTCCTTCTCTGACAGGCTTTTTCCTTATGCAGGTTCTGGCTTTCACAGGTTTTACCAAACCGTCTCCTGTTTCTGGTGCTCTGACCAAAAATGTGGGTGTCATTCCTGACTCCTCTTTTCTCCCTCCCTCCCCACTTCAAAACCTTTAGCAAGTTGTCAGGACTAGACTCATTTTTTATCTCCCCTTACTGTGCCCACTCTGGCCCACAGCTCCAGATTACAGGCACTGGTCTCTCTGGGCCCACTTTTGCCCGTAGAACAGTCAGAAAGGCAACTCTGGGATCAGGACCACCCATGGGCTTGTCTAAATGATCTGGGTAAATCGGACCATGACCAAGCATGAAGCATGCCCTTTGTTCAGGGGGCCCCAAACTCACTGTCATCGCGTTGACTCCGATGCAAGGCCAGCCTATCTGGGACGGAAGCCAGACCCACTCATTCTCCCTCTTTCCTCCTTTGTCTCACTTGCCCCAAACCTGCCAACCGCTTCCCTGCCCACAGTGAAATCTCAGGGACAACTACTCCCTCCCCATGATCACCCCCAGTGGGTGCTGCTCATTGTGGCCCCTGTGGGGATGCTAGGGGCCCAGAGAGCAGCATCAATAAAGGAAACTGGCAAACCTTCCTGCCCCTTGTCCTGCTTTATCTTTTCATAGAAACCATCACTACCTGACATACTTTAACACTTACTATCCTCCAGGGATTGGGACTCACAGGGGCCCTGCAGGACAGAGAAGGAATCTTTGTGGAAGAGCAGCTGGTGCATCAGAAACACTGACCTGGTTTCTTGCACAGCCAAGCGCTGTAACCAGTATGCCACCAGGGCTCCTCTCCCTGGTGGATATTCATCGCGTGTCTCTCCCTGCTGCCATACAAACACCTTAACTGCGGGATCCCTGACACTTATTACAGTGCCTGGCACTTAGAGGCTCGCAATAAACTGAGGAAGTGTGGACACAGCAGTTTTACTCCCCAGGAGAGAAGTGGCACATTTACTTGGTTAGTGGTTCCCTGCCTCAAGGAGAGCCGGGTGGGTGCGGGGCGATGAAGGCTGATCTCCGCTACGCAGACGCTGACCACTGCAATGGGGAAAGGCCGATTCTGTAGCCCCTTATTTTGCTCTGGCTCTGGGAGCCCCCAGGGAGGAACAGCAAGCTCAGCCAGCTGTGGGGCTATCCAAAGTGCCAAATCATTGGGTGAAAATGAGTGATTTGGCTAGCCAAATAAAAAACTATAGTTTAGTTAACCAAAAAACTAGACTCAGTGCCAACAAGTAGATTCCGCGATTCCTAGTGACTCTACAGGGCAGAGTAGAACTGCCCATGGGGGGTTTGTCGACTGTAACTCTCTACAGGAGGAGGAGAAAGCCTTCTCTTTTTCTCCAGCAGCAGTTGGGGGTTTTGAACTGCTGACTTTATAGTTAGCAGCAAATTTATAAGCCAGTGTGCTACTAGGGGGCCTTTTAAGGACCAGGGAAGAACCGAAGGCTGTTTGGGTATTCTGTGGACTTCGAACACCACTTGCCTGTCAGCGTGTGGTACTGCGGTGCCTTGTGTGTTGTTCCCATTTCAAATACCAGCAGGGTCCTCCAAAGTGAACAGGTTTCAGCAGAGTTCCCAGACTAAGAACAGAAAGATTAGGCTGTCCACTGCAGAAGACCCCCGGAATAGAACACTATCAGACGTAGAGTCAGAAAACAGGCACACCAAACTCACTTCCATCAAGTTCATTCTGACTCAGAACGACCCTATAGGACAGCGTAGCATTGCCCTGGTGAGTTTCTAAGACTAAAACTGTTCATAGGAGCAAACAGCCTTATCTTTCTCCCTCAAAGCTGGCTGGATTTGAACTGCTGACCTTGTGGTTAGCAGTCCCACACTTAACTACTATGCCATCAGGGCTCCTTCCTCAGGTTGGCAGGTATTCAAAACATGTCTGAAGAAAAGCTACTTTCTCAGAGTAAAGTCGACCATGAATGGAGTAAAGTCTTCAAGACCTTCATTTGCTAATTGGGCACGACTCACAACTAGAAGAAACAGCTGCAGACATCAGTTAATATCTGGAACTTGGAAGGTGTCATGTATGGATCTAGGACAACCAAAGCTGTCAAAAATTAAATGGATGCATAAAGATATTCTAGGTTAAAAAAAGATATTCTAGGTATTAGCTGAAATGGACTAGAATTGACCATTTTGTATCAGGAAACCAGATGGTTTATGAGGCCAGGAATGACACAATCAGGAAGAAAGGTAAGGCAGTCATTGTCAAGAAAGGACATTTCAAGATCTAGTTTGAAGTTAAATGCTGTCTGTGATGGGACCATGTCAATCTGAATACAAGGAAATTCAACCAATATATAACCGGGAAACTAGTGATACAGAAACTGAAGAATTCTATCAAAATCTTCAGTCTGAAATGGGTCAAACATTCAATCAAGATGCAATGGTAGTTACTGGTGAGCAGAACGCAGAAGTAGGAGTCAAACAGGAAGGCTGACGGAAAATAGTCTTGGTGATAGAAATGATGCCAGTGATCGCACGATAGACTTCTTCATCACAAAACTCCTTTTCTCCCCCCAACCCCACAAATGGTGACTATATACATGGACTTTTCCTGATGGAAAACGAAGAACTCAAAATGACAACATCCGTGGGAAGAGATAATGGGGAAGCTCAATAATAGCAGCTAAAACCACGCCAGGGACTGACTATGAAACACCATCAATTGCTCATATGTAAATTCTGGTTGAAGGTGAAAAAAAGTAAAAGAAGTCCATGAGAACCAAAAATACGACCTTGAATTTTGAGAACGACACAAGAACAGATTTGACTCGTTAAACATTAATGACAGAAGATCTGATGTGGCATGTGTGGACATCAAGTTGACCATCCAGGAAGAAAGCAAAAGGTCAACAAACACACAAGAAGGAAGGAAAAGTTCAGAGTGGATGGCAGAAGAGACTCTGAAACTTGTTACTGAGTGTAGACCAGCTAAGGCAAATGGAAGAAATGCCCAAGAAGTGAATAGAAAATTTCAAAGGGCAGCTCAGGGAGACAAAGTAAAATGCTACAGAGAAATAGACAAAGACACGGAGTGAGGAAACCAAAATGGAAGTACATGCATAGCATGTCTTAAACTCAAGGGAAAAAAATTAAGCCTTGAATTACAAGGTTGAAAGAGTCTATGGGCAAAACATTGAAGGATGATGCAGGAAGGATCCAAAGAAGATGGCAAGAATACAGAGTAACTACCAAAAGTAACTAATCAACATCCTACAATTTCAGGAAGTAGCAAATGATCGGAAACCAGTGGTGCTGAAGGAGAAGTTCAAGCAGCACTGAAAGCTTTAGCCAAAAACATGGCGCCAGGAATGGACCAAATGGAATGTTTCAACAAGATGATGAAAAACTGAAAGCACTCACACTGGTTTATCTCAAGGAATTTAAGAGGTAGCTACTTGGCCAATTGAGTGGAAGGGATTTGTATCTGTATCCATGCGAAAGAAAGGAGACCCAGCAGAACACATGCATTATAGAACAATATCATTGATAGGATATACCAGTAAAATTTTGCTGAAGATCGCCCAACAGTGGCTGCATCAGTACATTGACAAGGAGCTGCCAGACATTCAGAAGAACTGGACCAAGGGCCATCGTTGCTGATGTCAGATGGATCTTGACTGAAAGCAGAGAACACCAGAAAGATGTTTACTTGTGCTTCATCGCCTATGCGAAGGCATCTTATGTGTGGATCCTAACAAACTATGCACAGCCTTGAGAAGAAGGGAAGGCCCAGAAAGTACACTGTGCTCTAGCAGAGTCTGCCGACGCAGGAAGAGGCAGCTGTGTGAACAGAATAAAGGACTACTGCATGGTTTAAGATCAGGAAAGGTGTGCATCGGGGTTGGATTTGTACGCTGACCAAATCATCAGAGAAGCTCGACAGGACATCAGGACAGGAGGAGGGCTTCTTAACCACCGGCCATATGCAGAGAATGCGATCTTGTTGCTCAGAGTGAGCAGAGCTTGAAGCATCGCCCTCAGTATGGACTACCGCTGAATAGAAGGAAACCAAACCACTGACTGGACAGTAAACAGTAAGAAACCCTCACATCTGGACCAATAGGTAACATGATAAATGGAGAAAAGATTGAAGCTGTCAAAACTTCATTTTACTGGGATCTAAATCAATGTTAAGAGTAACTGCTGTCGGGCTGAGCCCCGGTGGTGTAGTGGTTGTTGCGCAGGACTGCGGCCCACTGGGACGGAGGTTCTATTCCAGCAGGGGGCTGGGCCTCCTCCTCCCACCACCGGAGAGCAGTGATGCTCCTCCCCCCCCCCCCCCCCCCAAAAAAAAAGAGTAACTGCTGTCAAGGAATCAAATGATACACTGCATGGAGCAAATCTGCTGCACAAGACCTCTTTAAAGTGTCAACAAACACGGATTTTACTTTAAGGCCCCAGGTTTGTCTGACCCACACCATTTTATTTTCCATCATTTCATATGCATGTGAAAGCTGGACAATCAGTCAGGTCTATGGAAGAAGAATCGCGGCATTTGAATTATGATGCTAGCAAGGAATATTCTAGGCACCTTGGAGTGCTAGAAGCACGAACAAATCTGTCTCGGAAGAAGTATAGTGAGAAGTCTCTTTAGAAGTCAGGATGGTAAGATGCTATCTCATGAACTTTAAACAAGTGATCAGGAGAGACTCGTTCTTGGAGAAAAGTGACGAGGCATCAGATGTACAAAGGTGCTCAATACACATGATGTATGGATTGTTAAAAGAGTTAGTTGTAAGAGCTCCCAATAAAGTGATTTATAATAAAAAATTTCATTAAAAAGAAAGACAACCCCCCCCCCACCCCCCACCCCAGGAAAACGAAAGTGGAGAGGCAGCGAAAAGAAGGCAGGCCCTGGGCAAGATGAACCCAGTGTTTGAAACAATGTGCTCCAACAGCTGTGAGGATGGTGCAGGCCTGGGAGGGCTGCACTCTGCCGCACAGAGGGCCGCAATGACTTGGAACCGACTGGACAGCAGACAACAACAACATGGGACTCCTAATGGTGGCACAGGGGTGAAAGCACTCAGCTTCAAAATCAGTCACCAGACCCACCGGGAACTCTCTGGAAGAGAGGTGACCACTGTACTCCAAAAAGGTTCAGGGCGCCGGAAACCCAGTACCACCGAGTTGCTGTGAGACGATTTGTCAGAGGTGGGGACCAACTTGGGGGAAGCGCACTCAGCTGGGAATACAAAGGTTGGCAACCTAGCCAGAAGCCCCAGAGGAGAATGACCCAGAGATCTGCTCCTGGAAGGATTCCGGCAGCTGCATTCTGTCGCGTGGAGTCACCGGGCGTTGGAAGCGACCCTATGAACAACATGGACTTCGAGTGACAACACGGATAGGTCTACTCTGCTTCGAACACACTGGCCTGGATAATGGCTTTGTTCTTGGAAGGCACCTGACAGGTATTGAGTGCCTTGATTCTCAAATATGCATGTGGTAGACACGGTATGCTACACTATGTATCAGAGATCAGACTGTGAAAGAAAGGAGGTCGGGCCTTCAAAACAAAAACCACTGCCATGAAGTCCATGCTAACGCATAAAAGCGAAACAGAAAACCAACCTGACTGCCCCTGAGTAGGTATCAATTCACGCGAGCCTATAGCACGGGTAAAACTGATCCTGTGGGTTTCCGAGATCACGTCTATTTACATGACTAGAAAGGCCCGTCTTTTCCCAGAGAGACTGTGTACATGGTGTCGACGGCTGTATATCTTCATGGGAGCAAACAGCCTCCTTTTCCTCCTGCAGAGACTGGTGCGTTCCAGCCACTGCCTGTGCAGCAAGTAGCCCAATGCTTGGATGACAGTACCACCAGGGCTCTGCCCTCACTGCCATCGAGTCGATTCTAATTGGTAGGGACTCTCCACGACATGCCAGGCCTGTCTCTGTTGTGGCTGGAAACCCAACTTGTAACCCCTTATGCCACCAGAGCTCCTTACGAGATTCAGGAATTAAAAGCAGCACCAGCAGCAGTCTCAGCTTAAGGAGGGGTTGTTCTTCCCATACGAGACTAAGGATCCCATGACAGGGATGAAGAGATTTCCATGCTGGCCCACACTCACCACATAGGGGTCCACATTAAGGTCATATGAAAGAAAACTCTGGTTTTAGTCTTCTTTTAAGACTCTCAAGTGGGTTATTTACTTATTTAAAGATAAAGAGCACCAAATGCCACCCAATGAGAATTTCCTAGGACAACTCAAAATCTATAGAACGGTCAATTGAGGGGGGAGAGTTACTTGGGGGGAGGGAAGGGGCTGGTGGGGGTAAAAAGTAAACATGTCAGGAGCAACAGGTCTGGAGGAAGGAAGGTCGGAGGGCAAGGGCAGTTCTGAGGGCACCTCCAGCGGAGGAGAGTCAGCCCTTTGCCCTCAGTCCTACTCTCCTCTCGCCAGCGCTTAATCAGGGTTACTCCGTCGATGGCCCCTGAACTCTCAGAAACTACACATATTAGGTTGAGTCATATGAGGCTGTACACAGTTGACTGCTTTTGAGAGATAAAAACCGCATTTCATGCAGAGATATATAAACTTATTTTGGGGGGAGAAGGTCCAAGCTCTCCTTGGATTGTCATGATAACTGTGTTCTTTTTCTGCACCCTTGAAAGGCTAAGATGTGCTGTCAGAGGCCTGGCGGGGCACGTCAGGCACGCTCACCGAGGAGAAGGGCCTCCTGACACAGGGGCAGCAGCAATGGGCCGAAGCATGGGAACACTTGTGAGGATGGTGCAGAAGTGGGCAGAGCTTTGCTCTGTGATGGACAGGGTCACTACAGGTCAGAGCCGACTGGATGGCACCGAACCATCACCACCACCACCACCCCCTTCCCATCCACCACCACCCCATTGAGGCTAAGGATGTCGGGAAAGTTGAGTTTTAGGTACTGCAGTTCCTCAATCTGTGTATTTGAAAGGTCAGTTTGCACGCACGAAGTCAACAGAGAGACCTGTGGAGGTTCTGGGGATCACTGTGTGAACTCCACCTGCTGGATATAAAGAATGGGCTTCACCTGGGCCCTCTTTGCCTGACCATGTCTAATCTTAACCCAGTAAAACAATTAGCGGGCACTGGCTTTATTTCCAACAAGACAGTTGAACAGAGATGCTACAACACACCAAGAAAAACCCTGTCATTCCAAAACGGAAAAACAAGTCCAAGTCAATGAGACACAAAACCCCCAGTGCCCTAGAAGGGCACATTCTCCTTCGGGTGAACAAAGCAGGCTTTGAGAGGAAGGGACCAGGGTCAATAAAGCAGGCCCAGGGGTCCAGGCCTACAGGAACCCCTGTCCTTTCGAAGGCAGGGCTTCCCAGAATAGAGGCAGTGCCCGGTTCCATCCTCTCAAAGCCTGACTGATGCACAGAGCAAGGAGCTATCCGAGGTGGCTACCAAGGCAGGGAAGCCAGTACCTCCCAGCAGCAACTTCTGCGGAGCCAGAACCCCGACCCGGTGCACCCCAATAGATCTCCGCCCAGGCTGGTCCCCACGTGCTTTCTGCTCCCATCTCTCTGCCTGAGCGTTTCCCCTGCAGCTCCTGGACGAGCTCCTTCCTGGTGTCCTCTGCATGTCCCCGCTGACTGGTAGGATGGCCCATCAGCTTCGCGGTGACTCCCCGCACATGTCACACCCATTCACCCCCCCCCCCGCCCCATCTCGTACCGACCCCACTCTGCGACCCTCCACGTGCGTGTCACCGCCTCCCACCCAGGTCTTCCCGACATGACCCTGCCCACCCTTCCCCGACGGCAGGGGAGAGGTTGTCCTCAGCCCCCTACGCCGGACAGTCGCGAGTGGAGACCGAACCGTCTCCCCTGCCTGGCTCCCGCCGGGTCCGGCCCCTGAGCACTGGCCCGCCGGCCAGCAGCGTCCACCACGGTCCCCGAACGATTCCTGCGGAGGACAAAGGCGAGCCCTCTCCCCGGACGCTGGGGGGGGGCCAGCGGAAGAGTGGGGGACAAGTGGCCGGCGCACAGAGGAAAAGCGGGGTGCACAGTCGCCGGGGCTGGGCCGCCCCATCGGCGTCTGCAGCCCGTTCTCCTCGCGGGCGACAAGCCGGGGTCGGCCCGTCCCGGGGACTCCAGGGACCCGGCTGCCCTCTCGCCCGGGGAGAGGGGAATGAATGGGCGCCGGGGACCCGAGGCGCCCCGAGGACGGGGCTGCAGAGGGCAGGCGGGGTCCCGGGCCGCTCGCCCCGCACCTTGGTGTCCACGTCGGCGAGGCAGTCCCGGCGGAACTGGTCGAAGAGGCCCTGGCTCTTGAGGTGGTTCACGATCATGGCCACGAGCTGCGGGTCTCCGGCGCCGGCCCCCGCGCCCCCCGCGCCGCCCGCTCCGGGGCCGGTCCCGGGGCCGGGAGGCGGCGGCGGCGGCGGCGGGGGCTGCGGCTGCGGCGGGGGAGGCGGCGGCGCGGGCGGCGGCGGCTGCGGCTGCGGGTTGGTGGCCATGGCGGCCGGGATGGCACGAGCGGGCGGGCGCTCTGAGGAGGCGGCGGCCGCAGCGGTCCCGCCGCCCGAGGAAGCCAACGGGATGTTGTTACGGAACCAGCGCAGCGAGCGCTCACCCGGAAGTGAAAGGGAACTGGGGGAAAGGAGGAACAGGCGGCCACCCCCGCCGCCGCGGCCTGACGACGGCGGCCGCGAGGAGCCAATTGCCAACGAGTCCCCACGCGCGCCGCCTCATCCGGCCGAGCGGCGGCGGCCGACGCGGGGCCGGGACGGCGCGGGCCCGGGGGTGGCGAGGCAGCCGGGCCGCGCCCCGCACCCACGGCGGCTGGGGGCCCCCCGAGCCCCGGCTCTCGGCCCCGGGGCGCGGAGCGAGGCGCTGGCTGCTCCATCGCGAGGTGGCGCCGGCGGGAGCCGGGCTGGCTCTGCGGAGCCTTCTTGGCGCCGCGTGTTCCCGGGCCCACCCGCGCGCGCCCCGGCCGCCGCCTCCCGTTCCCGTCCCGGAGCTCAAGCGGGCGAGCGCCTTAGGGGAGTTTTTTGTTACCGATCACGTTGTGAGGGCGGTGCGCTGGGCTGCGGGTTCGAAACCACCAGCCGTCCACTCGTCACGAAAGGGTTACAGTCCTAGAAACCCCCAGGGGCGGTTCTACCCTGGCTCTACAGGGTCGCTCCAGGGTGGCAATAATGGGATTTCTTTTTTTAAAACGGTGGCTCAGCTAACTTCAAGGTCGGCGGTTCAGCCCCTGACCCTTCCACAAAAGGAAAAGTGAGGTTGTTTGTACCCATAAAGGTTTACAGTTCCACTTTGGGTCCGAATTTATTCCAGGACAGTGGGTTGGGCTTATGGCTAGCACCCAGGTGAAGCGCTCCTCCACTACCTCAAAAGTCCCGTTGGACCCACCCGGAAGTGCCTAGGAAGAAAGGCCTGGCGAACCTTTTTGCACGTGAAAAGGTCACTGCCTAGGACACCGTAGGGCGAACAGTTCTGCCTGGAAGTACAAGAGCTTCTTTTTGTGGTCTTCCGTGCCAGGTAAGGCGGTAGTGCGTTTACAAAGGTCACTTTTTGGAATGACCTTCAGAGGCCTGGCTGTACTACTTACTGCAAGCCCCAAATTGCAAATCAGTCAGCTTAGGCTGGGAGACATTAAGTAAATCGCCCAAGTTTAAACAGCCCGTACAACAGACAGGTTCTGGACTGAGCTATCTTTAACACCAGTTATAGTATAGGATGGAAGCGACATAAGCATTACCAGTTTTCATAGTTATTAAAGAGAATGTGCATCTCTTGGTCAAATGGATATTGTGGCTTTTTTAAAATTACTGCCTCCGCCGATGCATCTTTCTCAGTACAGGAATGAGGAGTTTGTGCGTCAGTTTTAACTCTTAACTTGTATGCTACATACCCTAAATAAGCTCATATCAATAACTACATGGCAGTGGAAGAAGGGTGGTGGTAGCAATGCGACTCAAACATTTTTTTCTTGCCACTCAATTATTTTTTAAAAGATTTTATAGTTTATTAATTCTCTGGTGAAAAAAATCCACATAGCCAGTGCAGATAAAGTCGCTGCAGAATCTGTATTCTTTTTGCCCACACCAACGTTGGCCTTTGCAGAACCTCTGACTTTCTTCATTCTGTTCTTGTGTTCCTTGTGTTGTTTTCTTGAGATCTTTTTCTTCTCATACAGTCCATGCCTTGCAAGTCTGTGTTTAGTTTCATTTTTGTTTGCATCATCCAAAGAATCGTAGATCACGCCGAAGCCACCACCAAAATGGGTTCTAAGTCCAAATACAAATATGACATCCAAAAAAAATTAAAAAAAATATGACATCCAGTGTGGTCGTGTACAGTTTGGCAAGTTTTTCACGAATTTCTGTCTTAGGCACTGTGGCTTTCCCAGGGTGAAGGACATCGATGATCATTTGTTTTTGCTAAGGCAGTCGGTTGGTCACGAACTTCATGGTCCAGATGGTCATTGTTTCATTCAGGATGCTGTAGAAACTTCCACCATTCAATTCTTGACCTCAGAAAATTGGATCGAATCTATGAGCTGACTACTACGTTAAGCCCAACCTTCAATTTGGTGGAAAGCCAAGAGCTGGAAGCCACCTGACTTGCAAAAGGATTTTTTGGGTCCAGTCTTGGTTCTTTCACTTGCTCTGTTTCTGGGAATCAGACCAGGAAGACTTTATCAAAACGCATCGAATGACTATGAATCAGACATCTTTGTTTCAACCTGGTGTGCTCCAAGTGTTTCGCTAACTCAAGTTCAGAAACTGCAAGCTAAATAGCAAGCACCCGTTTCCCTCTGCAGGCCAGCCAATTCAGCTTCCCCTTTCCTGCCTAACAGCCTGTCTCCGTTGCTACCGTTTGAACAACGTTTTATGTGTTTGGGGGACGACACAGAAAATGGTAGAGGGAAAAAGTCAGTGGAATGCATTTAGAGATTTACTTTTAAAAGCTGCCAAGATGAAAATGGGATACGCCACACTTGTTTTATCCCTTTTCAACATAATGGTGCAAACAAAATGAAACTGTTATGTTTTCTTGCACCTACTTGGCCAATGGTGGAATACAATTTGTTGCTGAGTTTATACAGTGTTGAGTATCATAAAAGACATGGCATTTCTTCAGCGTTTATGGATGGATGGGTGTATCAAATTTGTTCAGCTTTTTGGGAATAGCGAAATAATCAGCAATAAAAATTCAGCCAATCTCTATGCATTTGATTAGATACCACAGTTAGACTTAAAATAACTTAGTTGCCTCACAACCGGAATTGGTTGAGTGACTAGTACATAATTTTGTTTATAGCATATATGAAAATTAGATGTTTTCTAATGAGAGTTTAAAAAATAAAGTTAATTCACAACTGATCTTATACAATGTGTCAGTTGCTTTATTGTGTCGCACACTGCACCTAAAAAAAATAACGAAATGTCCACGAGTTTTTGCTACACTTGTCCAGCCATTGCACTGGCTACATTGTAACCATTTTGTTGCTCCACAGACCTTGGCAGTTCGTAGAAAAGAATCAGGGCCATTGTCTGTAGGGCTTCTGGTTTTTCAAAGGTGATTTTCTTTCCACTTGAAGACGGGTCCTAGGAATGAGTATTGTGAATTGGGTGGGGGGTGGGGTGGGGTAGGGAGGGTAGGAAGAGAGAAAATTGCAAGCATTTTCATCTTTTTTTTTTTTTTTTTGCATTTTCATCTTAATAACAGTCTTTTTTCTTTCCACTCGTAGACTAGGAATGAGTATTGTGAATACTAGTGGGGGTCAGGAGGTTGCACACATTCAAATCTTAATAATAACAGCTATTATAAGCAATCAACATTTCTATTAACCATCTCCCTTATTCTTTTCTCACTCTCAAAGCAAGATCCAAATGCACCAGCATCTGGTTTCTGGCTCATAGCCACTCTATCGCATAGGCTAGAAAGGCCGCTCTGGGCTTCAGAAACGTGAAATCGAGGGAGGAGGAAGCCTCATCTCTCGCCCAAGGTGTGACTGGTGGTTTGGGATTGCTGACCCTGGGGCAGACGGTCTCTCTAGAGCAAACTGCGGCTGGTGAGGTGCGTACATGTGACTCCCAAGTAAAATTCAAGAAGGAAAATAAAACGATCATAGTTTCATTCATACAGAAATATCTTCCTCAGCCAATGGTGATTTCACTTGTTTGTGAGAAAAACATATAGGGCTCTCAAATACATCTTTAAGTGTTGTGATGGACAGGATTGGCTGACCCCTGCCCCAGAGGCAGATGAGCTTTGGCCGTTCTTACTGTCCAGACCCAAGTCTTAGCTAGAGCTGAATTCAGAGCATCTCCACAGGGGCAAATACCCTCTCCTTGCGCATGACGGAGCTCTCATTTTGTTCCCCACACCTGCTGCTGCCGCTGCTTCTGGTGGCGCTGTGGAGTCCATTCAAACTCACAGTGAGCTGCTGTGCACAATGGAATGAAACACTGCCTGGTCCTGTGCTGTTCTCACATTTGTTATGCTTCAGGTCACGGTTGCAGCCACTGTGCCAATCATCTCCTTGAAGATCCTCCTTTTTCTCTGCCCCTCTTCTTTACAAGAATGATGCCCTTCTCCAGGGACTGGCCTCTCCTGAGAATGTGCCCAGAGTACAAGAGGTGAAGTTTTACCATCCTGGCTTCTGAGGAACATTCTGGCTGTATTTCTTTTAATGCACATTTCTTTTTCTTTGTCATTCCACAGTGCTTTCCACATTCCCCGCCAGCACCAGAATTCAAATGTATAGATTCTTTCCCGATCTTCCTGATTCAATGGCCAACTGTCATATACATATGAGGCAATGGAAAATGTCATGGCTTGGGTCAGGTGCACCTCAGTTCTCAAAGGAATACCCTTGCTTTTCCACATGTTCAAGAGGTCTTGTGTGGCAGCAGTGTGTGCTTCGAGCTTAACTGCTGCTTTCATGAGCACTGATTGTGGGTCCATGCAAGACAAGATCCTGGACAGCTTCAATCTCTCTGTTGAGCATGTTGTTTACCTGTTGGTCCAGCTGTGAGGATTTGGTTTTCTTTACTCTGAATTGTAATCCATAGTGAAGGCTGCAGTCCTTAACTTTTATTAGCAAGTGCTTCAAGACCTCCCCATAATCAGTAGGCAAGGCTATGTCATCATCTTCATATTGCAGGTGATTAAAATTGCCTTCCCCCACTTCTGATGCCATGCTAGTCTTCATATTATTCCAGCTTCTCTAATTGTTTGCTTAGCATACAGATTGATTAAGTATGGTGAGAGGAGACACCTTGATGCACACCTTTCTTGATTTTAAACCATGCAATTTTCTCTTGTTCTGTACATCTAAGTACCTCTTGATCCATCTAAAAGTTGCCTGTGAGCTCAATTACCTGTTCTGTATTTGTGTTCATTTCAAGGCTATCCATAGCTTATTACCATCCACAGTCAAAGGCCTTTGCATAGTCCATCAAACACAAGTAAATATCTTTTAGAGACATAGTCAAATAAGCTGCCATCGAAGTGAGGTGTCAACTAAGTTCACACAGAAGAAGCAGTCCAGCTAGTGTGATCCAAAGATGACAATAACAAAATCCAAATAAGCTGAAGGGAAGTGTCAGGACTTGAACTGGGAACACAGGAGGACTGTGGGTGTCCAAATCCATCTGCAGAGTACCTACTCAGATCAAGCCTCTGCCTGATCCCCTCCAGACACAGGCAAGGGACCATCAGACAGAGATCATTGCATACTTGATGATGGTGGATTGAGCCATGGTAGAATAGACTTGGTTAGTTGGCCTCCCTCTTGACCCAACCTGAATGTGCTGTAGGTTCAAGTATTTCTCACCTGTTCCATGACAGAGATTTCTTCTCTGTACTTTTAAATCTTGATGATGATCTTTTCTTTCTTATGCTTCATTTGTAGTTTTATCATTATTATTTATTTTCTTATTGCTACCCCTCCCCCCAAACAAAACAAAGCAAAACCAACGACAGCCTCCATATTATTGGTATTCTCTGCTCGCAGTCCAGATCATGCTCATACTGGACTAATATTTACCCAGCATCCCCAGTTTTAGGACCACCTTCATCTGAAAGGACACCTGCATTAAGGAGTTGGGAAGCATATTGCAATATTCCAGAAGGACAAACAGATATGTCTGGGAAGAGGTATGGCCAGAATACTCAGTAGAAGCAAGTATGGGGAGCATTTGTCTCACACTGTTTGAACATATTGCCATGTCCGTGACATGAGAGACCAGTCCATGCCGAAGGAGATCATGCTTTGTAAAGTAGAGGGCTTTGTAAAGAAAGAAAGGAAGGTCCTCAATGAGATGGATAGACATAGTGGCTGCAACAATGGGATCAAACATAATCTAACCGGGACAGTGAGGACAGTGTAGGACAGGGCGTTTCTTTTTTTTACCACAAACAAGATGACTGAGAATATGCCGGATGGTACTGAGTTATCTTATTAACCATTAAAAGCCCTGTGAATTCCAGAGTATTGCCCAAAATTTTAATTAACGGACAATACTTGGTAGAAGTGAGAAAACCTCAGTGAGATGGATTGACACAATGGCTGAAGGAATGAACTCAAACATTCTATTGAGCATGAAGAGGAGGCAATGCTCTGATAACGAAGACAAGATTAAAGAAAGTATTCTAAAACTGTTTTTGGTGGTGATTGTGTAATTCTTTTTGATATCATTGTCCTATTGTATGACGTGAATTATATGCCAATAAAACTGTTGGGAGAGAGAAAAAGGTTTATGTCGAGAAG
The DNA here is from genome assembly GCA_004026705.1 of Nesogale talazaci. Lineage (NCBI taxonomy): Eukaryota > Metazoa > Chordata > Mammalia > Afrosoricida > Tenrecidae > Nesogale > Nesogale talazaci. The sequence goes on from PVJH01002936.1 coordinate 133,534, forward strand.
TGTTTATATATCAAGAAGCTATCTCAGCTTGCTCCCACTCAAGTTCCTAAGTCTGATGCTAGTACCTAAGTCCTTCAGATTCACATAGCTGCAGGCTGGGGATATAGACTGCAGGAACCTCATAGGCTGGTGGTGGATGCAGTTAGTGGCTCTAAGGTTGGTGCAAACATGAAATGACATCCACAGCCCTCATGGTCAGGGGACTCACATGAGGCCATCCCTGAAGGCGAGAGTCCCAGTAAGCAGGAAGACTAATTTGCATAGAGAGGGGAAGTTCCCCGTTTCCCATTTATATGAAGGGGACATGCCCAAGGAGGCATCAGCCTGTTACGTTGGACTCCACCCCTATGTTTTCACCCATCTTCAAGTTGGCAAAAAGAATCATCTGGCAACAACAGTCATGGTTGGCATGTTGCTGTGGTCTGGAAGATATTCCACTGGTATTTTATGTATCAGCTGGGTGGCTCATGCTAGATGGCATCGTGGTTATGTGATGGACTGCTAAACAAAAGGTCAATAGTTCGAAACTACCTGTTGCTACTTGGGGGAAAAGGCGAGGCTTCCTACTCCTGTAGATTTACAATTCTGGAAACTCACAGGGTGATTCTGCCCTGTCCCATCAGGTCATTAGGAGTTTTACTCTGCTGATCTACTCCTTGACATCCCTATGGGTCCCAGACTCGTGCCTGAGGCTTTAATTCACAGGCATTATGTTTGGTGAAGCAGAAAGCCAGTAAGAGCTAGGGAACCTTCAGTGAGATGAGTTGACACAACAGCTGTGAGGATGAGCTCAAACATTCTAATGATCATGAAGAGGGGGCAAAAAGGGATACTGTCTTGGTGTAACAGATATGTATGTAAGAGGGGTGTAGAGGTGGCATCTGACCTCTGACTTCACTAGAGGTAAAGAGAACCAAACAACATTTGCCCAAGGTCGATTCCTATGAGATAGGGGTCAGGCATGTCTCCAGTCTTCTACCTTCTCTGTTGGGTTCTATAATCCTCTGAGTTGTGAAACAGAACTTGATCTCACAGGCAGCAGTTCTGGTTGTTGGATTTACTAGGGAAGCTAACAGGTTGTAGTTCAGGAATAGAAATGCTCAGCACACAGTTCTTCAGTCAGGATAGCTTTGCCCACAGGCTGGCCTCCCTGGTTTTTAATCTCTCAGCCTTGTGGTCCCCTAGCCTCTGTCCTGCTTGGGGGACCTGTTATAAAGCTCTTTTAGTAGTGCTGATAAATACCACAAGGGCATTCCACTCCATCATGAACCTTAGCCTAAAGCCACTCAGCTACCATTTTGTGGGGCAGCAGATCTAACTCCTCCAATTGAGTCCCGAGAGGCATCTCACTTCACAAGCAAGATTCTTGTCTGATGATACTCAAGTTTACGACTTCATGGCTGGGATGTCCTTGTCTTGTGCTCTGACTCTTGGTTCTGCTGCTACTACTCCTGGTGGCACAGCTCTCTCTCTCTCTCTCTCTCTCTCTCTCTCTCTCTCTCTCTCTCTCTCTCTCCTGGTTCAACCTGTGTGGATCTGGAGGTTCAAATGAGAGTCTGGTCCTTGCACTATGTGTTAGTCTGGGTAGACTAGAGAAACAAATTCATAAGTGCACATATGTATATAAGGGAGAGGTTTATATACAAGAGGAAATGGACATGGAGAAAACATCCCAGCCTAGCCAAATCAAGTCCACAAGTCTGATATTAGCCTGTATATCTGACAGCAATCCACAAATACCTCTTCAGACTCATGAAACACATGCAATGATGCCAACTGCATGAAGAGCATATGTCAGTAGGTAAAAAGTCATTGAATCCAGTGGCGGTAGAAGCATCTCAGCGCTGTCAGGGATCTCTTCATGGCTCCTCTAGTTTACAGGGCTGAGTCTATCAGCCTGTTGACATGTGTCTTGTCAGCTGCAATGTCCCTCAACCTTGTGTCTTGCCAATAGTGCTTCTCCAAGGGACTGAGTTGAGAGAGAATATCTCCCGTCTCCAAGAAGGAATTACCACATTTCCCATAATTCTCAGGAGAACGCCATGCCGACACAGACTATTTCCAGATTGACAGGCTAGACTCCACCCCATGCACTCTTAATCCTCAAATTGACATGAGATTAGGCGACTGCTACCCTCTGCTTTCTTGATGTAGTGCTTTCTTCCTGTGTTCCCAAGATGGCTCATTTAAAACTCAGCAGGATGGCAAAATTGACTCACACAGTAGTGTTCCAGTTTCTACAATTACCCTGCTTGTAAGTTCACCTAGTTAGCCATCACTGTAAACTAAATCATATCATCCTACCGGGATCTCCCCCTACCTTCTCTTACACAGATCCGCCAAGAGTGGAGGAACTACCCCTCATCTGCCAGGTCCAACCCAGTTGTTTGGTGGAAGTTAAACACTATGGCTCTAAGAGTCCTATCAAGAAACTCACTGCACCAATGAGGAACACATTAAAACGGCATTTGAATGTTGAGTTTTGCAATAAAGAAAGCATTTGTCTTGTTCCCTAAACTCAGGACTTACATGAAGGAAGGAAGGATAAAATCAAGATGTGTCTTCTGTGGTTCCTCTGCCTTGAACAAATCATTCAACATCATTTTAACAAACAGCATGGACTCACTTCATGTCTCTGTGTCATGTATTGGTAATTCTCACAGCATCTCAAACTTTTTAAAAAATTATTTTTATTTCCCCCCAAAGGGGTGCACTGTTCCTGGAAGTACTGCAATACCAAGCTGATGTGTGGAGTGGACAGAGCAAGCTCCTATTCCATTTCCCTGCTCTAAAAATCCATGTACTATATTGTCCTCGGGTTGAGGATGTATCTGTTCTTAAACTGATAAGAACAGATACTACATTTGATCTTAGCCAAAAGGACAAGAAGTGATTCTCAAACTTCTTTGTAATGCTATTGCACACTTAATAGATGACAGTATAGTGCATGGTTGTGGACAGGAGCCAACTGTGTGTTTGAGGAGCTGAGATAAGACTGTTGCAGCTGAGGGATTTGGGGTAAGGGAAGGATATTAAACCACCCTCTCTTGTCAGTTTGTCATACTATGGTTGGTTGTGTCAACACAGCTGGAAACCATGTGATGCTGGAAGCCATGCCACTGATATTTCAAAATCCAGGGGTCACCTAGGGCCGACAGATTCCAGTGGAGTTTGGCATTGCAGTTGAATTACTTGGTATGACTCTGCTAGCCATGGATTTTGTAACTTCTACCAAATGATGGGGTGGGACTATGCAAATAGGATGTATGGCACCTTAATATGCAGATTGGTCAGTTTTGTCATCTTGCTGGGTATAAAATGAACCAACTCAGAAGCAGGCCCAGATCTCAGGACCATGAAGAGAGATAAGCATTCCCTTTGAACCTTGAGATCTCTGCATTGAACCTCCTCATCCAGGTCATAGAGGGTGGCAAACGAGAGACATGGCTGAGAAGAGATGGCAGCCGAGGCAACAACGCAAAGAACCAAGACCACGAGCTGGAGCTGAGTAGCGCCCAGGGCCATGAAGTGAGAAAAGCAAAGTGCTTTTGAGCAGACAGTTAGTTCACTAGCAGGGTGGGTTGCCTGCAGGCACTTAATCTAGTGAGTTGGGTTTGCCTACCATTCCTCTGAGCGAGGATGAGAGCCTTTTGGCCAAAGCGTATGGTGGAGTGGTATGCCCTTTGGATATTTATTAAAGGAAATTTGTAATGCTTGCCTGAGCAATACAGAGGCCAACAGGCAGAAAGAGGCAGGCCTGCAGGTACAACAGAGGTTGGGTGCTCTTGAACAGAAATGTACCCTATTTCAAGTCTTAAATGATAATAAGTTAACTCTCCTAATAAACCTTATAATCATGAACATTGCCTTTGAATTCTGGTTGGACATTGCTATGGGCCATTGAATCCAACAGATGAGTGCTGTGGAAAATATGGCTGGTGTCAGAATGGAGTAAAGAAGCTTGGGTGGGCAGGGGTAGGCATGGGCAGGGGTAGACAGGGGATCTTTATCTGATAGAAATTGGCCTTGAGCCAATGTTGAACCTGGTTCCTCTTTTCCCTTGTGAAGTCAGAGGAGATCAGATGTAGCCCCTAAGTCATTGTGTACAAGTTGCCAGACCAAGACAGACTAGGACGAAAGACTGAATGATCTACCTCCAAAGTTAGCCAAGGGAACCACAACTTGCTTGCTTTGGTTGGACCCATAAGATTCTTGATGAGATAGGTTGACACAATAATGCACTTGAACATGTCAATAATGGTGGGGTGATGCAGAACTGGGAAACATTTCCTTCTGTTGTCAGTGTGGATCAGAGTTAACTGGATAGCATCATTCATTCATTCAAGTAGATGATGAAAAAATATTTCATAGTGCTTTGAATGCATGGTAGTAATATTTTGTTCTAAGTCCAATGCAAAACCACTAGCGAGCCTAAACTTGGTGAATCGTGTGCTTTGGACATGTGATCAAGGACTCACCACTGCTCAAGGTCCACATTGTCAACTATTTCACTTTGTCCTCACACCAGCCCTACGAGATGGCCACTATGCAAAACAAAAATCCTGAATGAGGGCAGACACTGGCAGGCTGATGTGATTTTCAGATCCTTTGAAGAAGGTTCTAGGATTCCTGATGGCTATCCCTCTGGATATTTTTCTGATGGACTCTAGTAAGATGTCGAGTGTCTGTGAGATGATACGTGGCTTTCACTCCACTAACCGTGGCCTTTAACTGAGTCCCAGGGTCTCGAACCATCCAAAGGCACAATTCTCTGAAAGCCTAGGCCTATGCTCTCCAGACAGCCTTTTAAAAATGTAGCTGAGTGGTCATCATTAGGATCCCTGGTGGCATAATGAATTACATGTTGGGCTGCTAACCCCAATGCCAGTAGTTCAAAATCACTGGTTGCTCCATTGGAGAAAGCTGAGGCTTCCTGATGTCATTAAGACTTGCAGTCTCGGACATCCACAGGGGCAGTTCTACTCTGTTTGATAGGACCCCTTTGAGTCAGAATTGACTTGATGGTAGGGAGCTTTTCCTTTTTTTCTTTTTTAAAAATAATCATCAGATGATGCTCATGAGATCATTTTCTGGGGTAGTTACATAATCTGGTGTCCAATGAGGATATGAGAGGATTACGAGTGCAGAGGTGGAGTATGGCCTGTGCATCAAAATATAACCAATGAGACCTCTGTGTGGGCATGAACTTCCCCTGAAGATTCTGGGATTTCCTCATTGGAGGTGGACCTCTCTCCCTGCTCTTCCCCTTGGAGATTCTCTATTGATGAGGCTGACTCCCTGTGAGACATCCCTGAGGAGAAGTCATATGGCCCTCCCCTGATGCAGCCAGAAACCTAGACCCAGAGAAGCTGCACAGAGACCCCTTCTAACACTGAGTTGCTTACCACTGGATCCAGAAGACTTCCAACTCACTGGACTCTGATCATTCTGCATTTGATGTCATCGCATGTATTTTGTGAGTCTGAAGAGGACTTTATAGATTGGTATTGGACATATGGGCTAACATTGGATGTATTGACTTGATCTGGACTGGGTTGGGTTGTTTTCCCAATATTCAACTGCTCTTGTATATGAACCTCTTTCTTATATACATATGAATATCTATGAATTTGTTTCTCTGGTCTAACATACACCGACACATCCTCATCTTTCTGTAAATGAAATAATTTGAACTATTTTCATACTTCAAAATTTCTCTCAAAAGAAAGTTTTCCAACTAGTTTTCTTGATTTTTTTTCTTCTTGACCCTAAGCTTGAAATGAAGCATAGATGGCCACATTCAAGCCACCTGAAGCTACCTTGACAGTATCACTGATTGCCCATTGTACAAACAATGAATTTGAGCTGTAGGGATATTAAGTAACTTGTGGAATGCAAAGCTAGGTAATCAAAACCCTCCACTCTATTTCCTCCTGAGGGGTGGAGGGTGGGCATGGGGAAGTTTCAAAAACCAAAATCACTACCACTGGGTCAATTCCAGCTCAGAGTGATCCTGTCAGACAAGGTAGAACTGCCCTTGTGGGTTTCTGAGACGATAACTCTTGATGGGAGTAGAAATCATCGTCGTCGTCTTTTTCCTGTAGCTTTTTCCTGGTGGCTTCGAATGTTGACCTTGACTTCTGCAACTCAACAGGGTTGGGCTCTGGGCTCTGGGTCAGGTCAGGTTGTCTAGAGAACAAACCAGTGACCCCCATCCATGGACAAGATTGAACTTTATATTAAGAAGCAACTTTACATCAAGAAGGTGCTCTAGGCCAGTCAAACTCCAGCCCAGAGAGCCGATGCTTCCCAGGGGTCCTCTTCAGATTCATGGAGCCGCAGGAAGATGATGCTGAAAAGTGAAGAGAGAAACAACAGGGAGATCCAGATGAGTGAATGCAGAGACTCACGGATCCAAGGTCAGCTCTCCACGTTCGATGAGCTGTTTCCTTTTGTCTGTATTCCCTGTGACTCCTTGTGGTCTTTTCCCTTCCCATGATCCACACGCACAGCTCATCACCACTCCCCTGCTGCTTCTTGACTTCTAACATCCCAATCTGGTCTTCCCTGCTTATGCCCATTCCTGACCTGGATGAACCGTCCTTCCCATTTGTCGGATCCACTAACTCAGTTCCTCTGCTCCAGGCTCCCCCTTGTCTGAGCCGCCGGCCCATCAGGCCTGCATCTTTTCATTCATCACCTGCCAATCCACAAAGTCAGATTGTGTGGGTCTGAGGAGCAGAAGGAAGTGGCTCATTATCCTCCTACAGGGAAAACCTGGAATGAGATCAGTCTGGATTTAGGCGGGGCTGGACCGCTGAGGGAGAGAGATGCCCTCCTTGCATTTAAGCAGGAAATGAGAGTGACCCCATGGCTGTGCTGGCGCTCATGAAACAGCTTGTGAGAGATGCTGGTGAAATCTCAGTTGAGGCTTAAATGGGAGGTTGAAATTGGCCATCATTGCGAGGACTGATTTCTACAAGAATTGATGCCAGACACTAAGCAAGGTTCCCTTCCTTACTGTCTCCATCATCCAAGAGAACAGGTTTTGACTGCTAACTGTCGAGGTTGGACTCTAGCCAGGGGCCCCTCAGAAGGGGCCTGGAGGTCTCCTTTTATGCCATGCACCACAGGAAACCCTTCTCTTCACAGTTCTGCCTCATGTGGCGTCACCAGGAGTCAAATCCCAATGGATGACAGTTGTTAACTTCATGGCAGTGAAAGAGCCCCTCGAGTGTACCGTTTTTCTTCCTAGTTACCAAACAAGGCATGGAGAGACAGGGAGCAACATGGAGGGATGGTGGCCAGAACAGGCCTTTGACTGATCACTCCATTTCCTGGTCCCTCCCACCACCTACTCTGTCTCTGTCAAACAGACCTCACACTCCCACCGACAAGTGCGGTGCCCTCTCCTCCCCGCCCTCCCTGGGACTGAATCCCACCCAGCTCCTTCACTTCCCCGCTCTCCCACTCAGGCCGGTCCATCATCTGCCTGTCCAGGCCCTATTTCTCTCATCCCTACAATGGGGATGGGTTTTTCTGCTGCGGGTGGCTGTCCCCTGGCTCCAGACAACCACACGTGGATGTTGGAGTATTGCCAAGCCCAGGAGCATCTTCTGGGTCCTTGAGATGCTTGTCCGGTTACTGTTGCAGACCCTGCGAGCGTTGTGTTTTGAACGTGTCCCAACCTAGGAGGCTCCTCCTGCTTCCAGGATGAAGGCGGATAAATGTTCTGTGGTGGACTAGGTCACTGGTTATGCATTCGGCTGCTAATCAAAAGGTCAGCAGTTCTAAACCACCAGCTGACTCAGGATAAAGCTGCGACTTTCTCCTCCTGTATCGTTAGCTTCAGAAACCCACAGGGGCAGTTCCCCGGTGCTAGACGGTCACTATTGACTTGAAGGCAGTACGTGTGAGTGTTTGTTTTTTAAGAAACTTTTCAGAAGTAGATCACCAGACTTTTCTAGTTTGCTTAGACGGAAAGCTCTGCGGAAACTTGCCCACTGGGGTCACCCTCTTTCCAGCATCACAGCAACATGTGTCACCACAGTATGGCCATCTGATGGATGGTGCCAACCACTGCCAAACCTACAGTTGTCGAGTGGGCTCTGATTCATCATGACCCCATAAGGACAGACCAGACTGTTCCTGCCGGTTGCGGACCCTGTAAATCTCCCTGGGCGCAGACAGCCATCGCTTGCTCCAGAGAAGCAGTAGGTGGGTTTGAACCCCTGGCCTTTCCATGGAGGGAGGGTGCTTTGGTCAAGTGCATAGCTTGTGTGTAAATGTGCAGGTATGGATGGTGGAAATGTGATTAGAGCTTAAATTCTGAGCACCATTATTTCCCCTACTTTTATTGGCACATAGTCCACATTCTACAATACAACTGCTCAGTTATGTCATGGAGAAATGTACACTCATTGCCACGATCACTTTCAGAACACTTCAATCCCCCATGATTAATTCCCCTTTAAAATGCATTGTGTAATCACATTCAGTTCTATTGCCCTTCCCTCTCCAGCTGTCATTGCTTCTTCCCCCAACCCCCTCACCGCCATCTCCCCACTACCTCCTACCAACCATTGCATCAGTTCTTATCTCTATGCATCCACTCCTTCTGTGTTTCATAAACTGGTAAACTCACAGAAGCAATAAAGAACAAAACTGAAACGAGGTGGTAAGGATAAAATAATATTAACACAAAGATAAAAATACAATGAATGATCTAGAAAGGAAAGACCTCTATTAACATATAAAAAGCTAGGAAAGGAATTTTTTTGTCATGAAAAAAGCAAGAGGTCCTTGCACCTAGAACAAATTTAGGTTGGGTCTAGAAGGAGATCAACTGGCCAAGCATCATATTTGATCCAGCCTCACCAAGTGTTTGATACTAAGATTGCTCCTGACCTTTGCCTGTGGCTAGATTGGATCTGCCAGTATCTTAATCTGACTATCACCTCTGCAGATGGCTTTGGGGTTCCCACTCTCCCCTCCACCCTTTTAAAAGCTGGATGTTCACCATTTTAGCTCTTATACTTTTCCCTTTGTCATATTTGAATTTTGTTATTGTCGTCTTTGGATCACACAAGCTGGTGTGCTTCTTCCTTGCGGACTTAGTTGATTCTGCTTGGATGACAGATTGTTTGACTACAAGCGCTTAAGACCCCAGACACTGTTTTGATTGAGAGACAGGCACCTTCTGCTCTCTCGACCACACTTTGCCATAGCCCCCTTATCTCCAGTGATCCTTTCCTGATGGCTAGTCTTGGGCAGGGCCAAGTGATCAGGACTAACTGCTATTGGGTTAAGTAGGACTCGAGACTCCACCTGCTTTACTAAGGAATATGCATGAATGATGTTTACATCGGGAATCATTGTACGACCAAATTGACTCCCATGGGAGCCACTACATTAGCATCAGCAGCAAACCACCAGCAAAGAAGTAAACAGAAAAACAAACACACAAAACACCCGAGTTAAATGCAGGAAAACAAAACCCACATAAACAAAACAACCCCCCCCCCCAACCTTGTCAATCATCCCCCTGGGGTACAAGGTATTTGTACTGATGACATCAATTTCCCCAATGACACAGCACTTGGACACTGTTGGGATGAGACCCATCTTGAGCCACGGCCCATGAGTTGTGGCCCCAAACTTTCACCTCCAGTTCTCTTAAGCTCTGTTTACCCTAAGTGTCTGGGGTAATCGGTTCTTCCACATGTACTTCCTTACCCAACAGATCAGAACCTGTTAGGTCACCCTGAGGTGGTAGTCAGATACTAAATATATGGTGATTCTGGATCCCTTTGCAGTGGACCCCACGACCTCCACCACGGTCCAGTGACCACCACGTCCACATCCCAGGGCAGCCACTCTCTGATTCCTCTCCCCCTGGAATACCTCGGTTCAAGGGTGCAGGGAGGTACCTGTCAGGCAGGGTTTAGTTCATTCACCTGGGCCTCTATGTTAAGTCCTGCTGGTGTAGCTCCTGCATTAGGCCATGTTGCCTGCACACTCAGCATTCAAGGTCATCATGCTATTTAGTCCAGGTCATGGTTCAGCAGTGTTGGATAGAATTGCATTTGTAGACTCTGTCTAGGAACATAAAATCTAGTCCATTGTCCCCCTAGGTTCTTTACAGTCATTGCCTAACACACCTTTCCAATGTGAGATTACTTCTCCTCAATCTCCTACCACACTCACCAACAGAACTATCAGCGTCTCATACAAAATGTGGATGTCCCCTTTCCCTCATCTTGGCCCTCTGGCAAGTACTTCCTTCTAATGATATGGGGAGCCCCTTGCTTTGCCCCAGCCTTGTCTTGATGTTGTAGAGCCTCAAGTGGATGGTCATCTCCCATTTTCCCCAGTTCCCATTGCCTCTTGAGGAAGAGACCTTACACAATGTGAGCCCTCCTACTTCACGTTGGTTTCTCTGGGCTGCTCCAAAGGAAGGGAGCCTGACATTTTGGGAAGCACAGGAACTCACAATGCACAGGGTCGCTGTGAGTCCAGACTAACTCACTCCATGGCACTTAACCATATTTGGTTAAACCCTACATCCATTTTCTATAGTGGGAGCCCTAAATCCATTTCCAGTCTCATCATAGATTCAGCCTCTATGAAATTCTTTCTGATCACTGACCCATGATGTAAGAGCCTTTCGCAGAGTGTGTTTGCTGAGATGGCCCTGCCAGCCCAGGGAGAGGCAGCCTCTCCTCCCTGTGCAACTTGTCTGAGTGTGTCCTTAACAGAAATAGGGGGCAGGTACTAGGGCCACGTGATCATACCCCAACCAAGGTGGTAAGAGGACACCCTGGACCAGTCTTGTTAACTTAAAGCCTGCAATAGTCCCTCTCCAGTGTCTATGGTCCTGTTTGCTACTATGAGCTGAACTTGATCCTGACTTTATGAGTTTTCTTTGTGTTTCCGGTCCAGTATAAGTAGCTGAGCAACTGAAACCATCATGACTTCAGGCTAAAGGCCTCTCTTATTGGGACAGTTTGTCCCCTCAACCCTGACCCCACATGCTTAAGACTTAAAACTGGGAAAGGTGTGGATCAGGGTTGTGTCTTCTCACCACATTTGTTCAATCTGTGTGGTGAGCAAAGCCTCAGAAAAGTTGGAATAATGAAGAAGAACGTAGCCTCAAGATTGGAGGAGGATTTATTAACAACCGGGAACATGCAGATGACACGACCCTGCTTGCTTAAAGTGAAAAGGACTTGAAGCACTTGCTGGTGAAGATCAAGGATTGCAGTCTTCGGTATGGATGACAATTTAGTGAAAGGAAGACTAAAGTCCTCACCAGTGGACCAATAGGTAACATCATGATAAATGGAGAAAAGGTTGAAGTTGTCAGGGATTTTGTCTTGTTTGGATCCACAATTAATGTTCATGAAACAGCAACAAAGAGAAAAAAGATGAGTTGCATTAGGTAAGTTTGCAGAAGATGTTTTTAGAGCAGTAGTTCTCAGCCTTTCTAGTGACCCTCTAATACAGTTCTTCAAATTGTAGTGACCCCAACCATAAAATTACATTCATTGCTACTTCATAATTGTAGTTTTGCTACTGTTATGAATTGGGCAATCCCTGTGAAAGGGCCATTTGACCCAAAAGTGGTTGCAACCCACAGGTTGAGAACCTCTGCTTTAGAGATTTGAAGAGCAAGCATATACTTAAAAAAATTCATTTTATTGGAGAATCATACAACTCTTCTTGCAATCCACCCATACAAAGACTATTACTTTGAGGACTAAGATGCCCTTGACCCAAGCAATTTTCAATTGCCTCCATATGCATGTGTGAGCTGGACATTGAATCAGGGAGGCCAAAGAAGCATTGATAACTCTGAATTGTGGTGCTAGAGAAGAATAAGGAAAGTCCCAATAGGGGCTGCTAAAGGGACAGACTGATTTATGTTGGAAGAAATACAGACAGAGTGCTCCTTAGAGGCAAGGGTGGCGAGACTTCATCTTACATACCTTGGCTATGTTGTCAGGAGAGACGGGTCGCTAGAGAAGAACATCATGTTTGGTAGAGTAGAGACGAAGTGACAAAGAAGAAGGTCCTCAAGGAGATGGATAGACACCGTGGTTTCAATAACGGGCGTAAGCATTCCAGGAACATGTGTGGAGTTGGCACAGTGTTTTGTTCTGTTGTGCCCTGGGTCCTAGCTTTCTCAGTGCTAACCTTACAACTACAACAAGCCTCAGGAAGAGGCTGTCTACTTGAATACAAGGTCTCCTTTAACCTACGGGGAGCCCTGGTGGTGGGATGAATGGCAGGTTGGGCGGCTCACCTCAGCACTCCTGAGAGACAAAGACGAGATCTTCTACATCCAAGAAGAGTTACAATGAGATTGAATTATTGAAATGTATGATATGTGAATTAAACATCAGTGAAATTATTAAAATAAACTGTTTGTTTGTTTTTAAAGTTATAACTTCGGAAAGTCACAGGGTCTGAACGGTTCCATGGCAGTTTTGTTTTGTAAGCTCCTGGGTTAGCCTGGCTGCCCCCATTTGAGCCACCAGGTGGTGCTGTCTGTCCACCTGAGCTCCATGAGGCAGGCATGGGAGCCCACGCATAGGTGTGATTCACCATAAAGCTGCTGACATGGGCACACACCCAGTGTCTGCCTTGGGGTGTGATCTCAAAACATCCAGCCTTTCCAGCTAGCAGGGAGGGCTGGGGTGGAGAACAGGAAGGTAGGCATTTGGCCTGTGTGGCTTTTCATTCACGTGCAGAAATCAGTCATGGGGTTGATTTCAATTCTGACAGCGACCCTGTAGGACAGAGACTGCCCCATCTTTTTCTGCAAAAATGGCTGGTGGGTTCGAACTATCAACCTTGAGGGTCACAGTGCAGCATTTAACCATGACGCTGGAAGAACTCCTCTGGGCATTTAGGAGGACTGTTTATATATTCGTGTCCAATATCTTTTTATTTATTGAAAATGTTTAAAAATACTTTTATTTTCTGGTGAAAATATACACAGCAGAACCTGCTCCCATTCCAGTTCTAGGTACAATGCTCACTGGTGACACTCTGCACATTGCTCGATGTATTTACTTAAATCCCCTGCCTTCCAAGCCTCTCTCACTCTCATTTATACCATTTTGTTCTCCTATTATCTATCTATCTATCTATCTATCTATCTATCTATCTATCTATCTATCATCTATCTATATCATCTATCTATCTATCTATATCATCTATCTATCTATCTAATATCTTTACCTATTTTCTTCCTTCCTTCCTTCCTTCCTTTTTCTTCCTTCCTTTCTATCCATCTCTGTATGTATTTGTGTCTTCATCTAGCTATCCAGGATGACAATCTTTACTTTTTGAACAGGTCTGTGACTTTTTTTGAGGAATGTTGATGAGATAATTTGTTGGACTGCTAGTCACAAGGTCGGCAGTTCAAAACCACCTGCTCACACATGGCGGAGGGGTGGGGTGGTGGTGGTGGGGGGAGGGATGAGGTTTTCTCTTCCATAAAGACTGGCAGTCTCAGAATCCTATTGGGGCAGTTCTAGTCAGTCTTATAGGGTCTTAGTAGGAATCAGACTCCCTGGCCATGAGTTTGTTTTTGGTGACTGATTTTAAGGGTGACTTCTGGTGATAGTTTTACTTCAAAGTTTGAAGAATGACTCCAGGCCATAGTCCTGGGGTCTCCCCCAGCCTCAATACGTCCCATCAGTGTGGATTTTCTGAAGCTAAGTCTGTGATGGAGATATTTCTGTTTTCCTTTGAATTGGTTTGTTTCCTTTCCCTCCTCCTCAAACATTCTCAGCAGACAGACTGAAGCTTTAGGAGTGGTTCTTCTGACTCGTTACGTTACCAACAGAATGATCTTGGACTACTTATCTGAACTCCTCACCCTTCATTTCCAATCTCCCCCCCCCCAAACAAAAACAAAACAAAACAATAAAAAAAAAACAACAAGCAAACCCTGTCTAATCAAAGGAGTCTTGGCCATCTGGGATAGGAATTGGGCTGCTGGTGACATAGTCAGTGGTTCAAAATTCATTAGCTGCACCATGGAAGAAAGATGAGGTTGCCTACTCCTGGAAAGACTGCTCGCCTTGGAAACCACAGGAAGCAGCTATACTCTGCTTGATAGCATTGCTAGGAAGGAGAATGGATCCAAGGGCGGTGGTGCATTCTGTGTATTTGTTATCTATCTGATCATAGGACTCCTGGTGGCGAAGCTGTTAAAGCATTTGGCTGCTAACCCAAGGTTAATGGTTCACACCCACTAACCTCTCCCCCTACCCTTTACTTTTGCAACCCCACAGGGCAGTTCTACTTTGTCGAAGGGCTCCGAGTTGGAATGAAGTCGGCAGCAGTGGGTTTATCTACTGGCTCACCTCCCCTGCGGTTTGCAAGCCGGCTGCACACTAGATTCACCTGGGAACTTCTCAGAAACATTTGATTCTTGGGGTCTATTCCCAGAGACAGATTCGACGGGGCGGGGTTTCTGCCCAAGCCCTGATCTCTTTCAGAGGCTGTGCTGGTGACGTGCAGCAAGGGGTCAAAAGCACTGAGTCTTCTTACTCAGTCTCTCTGAGCCTCCTGGTGCCTGCATGCTTGTTGCTGGTGGCTGGACCTCAATGGCTCATTTGCATACAAATAGGTCTCCTTGACTACGGACCACTTTAGGACTCTAGTCCCCCAGCAGGCTCAGATGTGTGGACAGGACAGTCACTCCCACCTCTGGTGTGCAGGCCCCTTTCATGGACTGACTGAGGAACTTCACCTGCTCTGCAGGTGAGGAGAACCTGCCTGCCCTTCTGAGGCTGGGGAAAGTCTCATGACTTGGAGACAAATCAGCCCGCAGTGGTTCCCGAGAGAACAGTGGGTGATGCTTCTTCTCCAGGGACAGCCTTGGCTAGAAATAAACTTTTTCAAAAATCGTTTTATTGACATATAATTCTCATGTCGCACATTTCAGTAGTTCAGTCCCTTAGAAAAGAGTTGTTTGGCATTTGTTTGTATTTTGTGTTGGTTTTGTTTGGCATTCTGTCTAGATCACCAGGATAGGAAAACTTGTAGATGCAATAACTGGATTAATAGATTCAAAGGGACATGGCAGGACTTGCTAGTGGGAAATGGGCAGCTGACAACGATGAGTACAAGGAAGAAGAAATGTGTGACTCTGGATAGACTAGAGAAACAAGTTCATAGACACTCACATATGTATAAGAAAGAGTTTTATATAGAGAGTAATTTTAGATTAAGAAAGCACCCCAGTCCAAATGAAGTTCATAAGTCCCGTATTTGCCCATATGTCCAATACCAGTTTAAAAATTCCTCTTCAGACTCATGCAACACTTGGAATGACTCCAATTGCAGGAAGATTACAGGCCAGTGGGTGGAAAGTCTTGTAGATCCATTGGCAATGGAGGCATCTCAGTGCTGGCAGGAATCTTCACACAGATCCTCTAGCTCAGGGCTTTGGCTCCATCAGTGTAACTCCAGGTGGCTTGTCAACAGGAATGTGTAGCAGAGAGAACAGTGGTTCTCAACCTTCCTAATACTGGACCCTTCATACAGTTCCTTTTGTTTTTTGTTTTGTTTTGTTTTATTGGGCATCACTGCCCTCTGGTGGTGGGAGTAGGAGGCCCAGCCTTTGCTCCTGTGGAGTCGCTGCTGGAATTGAACCTCCATCCCAGTGAGCCACAGTCTTGCACACAACCACTACGCCACCGGGGCTCAGCCCAATACAGTTCCTTTTGTTGTGGTGACCGCCCCCCCCCCAACCATACAATTATTTCCATTGCTACTTCATAACTATAATTTTGCTACTGTCATTGTTCTTAGGTTGAGGTTAGAATTAAGTGTAAGCCACAAATCCATTCATATATATGGCTTATCTATGTCTCTGGATCACTAGAGATACTTTTCTCCACAACTGGCCTGGATTCTAGGGCCATGTCCTATCAGTGTCCAGCTATTTCACATCATACAAGTGGAACTATGGACCTAGAGCCTAGCACCCAGTAAACACCAGAGAGTGACAGCACCATGCAGAAAGAAGATCCGCTTCCAACAACTTGGTCTTGCTCCTTTCCCTCCTCTTGGTAATTTTTTTGTGTGGGAGATTCCCTTGTCACTTCCCATCATTGGGTCTCAAACAGGACTCTCCTCTTCCCTCAGAGGTGCTATGTAATAAAATAAAATAATACTATGGATATCTGGGTAGCACAGATTGTTAACTCTCTGTTGCTAACTAAAGAAAGTGGTGCCTCCCTTCTACCAAGAGGTGCTTCAGAAGATGGGCCAGGTGACCCAGTTCTGAGAACCTGGTGAAGTGCAGTTCTACTCTGACTGTACAGTGTGGCATCTAGAAGACAGCCCCTGATTGGCTCTGGTATTGTTTCTATGTGGGGGCGCTACTGGCAGAACTTGTCACTCTGGGGCAGAGGTATAGAAAGTGCAGGATGTTGTGCATCTCCTGGAGCGGTCTTGTAGCCACTGGGTAGTAATATACACCCTTAGGGAGCTGAAACCTGCACTTCCAAG
Source organism: Nesogale talazaci (assembly GCA_004026705.1). NCBI lineage: Eukaryota > Metazoa > Chordata > Mammalia > Afrosoricida > Tenrecidae > Nesogale > Nesogale talazaci. The sequence goes on from PVJH01002936.1 coordinate 150,067, forward strand.
TCTCCTGGAATATTCTAGTCTTGCGTCAGGTGGAAGATGCTGGGTATCTCGCATTTCCGTGACTTTTGGGAAAAAAAAAACTCCAGTTTTGGGGTAATAAGACCCCAGGCCAGGTCATCTGATAACCTTCCGCTTTGACCTCTGAAACACGGCCTATCGTAATGCTTCTAGCTTCCCCATAGTATGGCTAAGATCCTGTAATGTAATTGGAGTAAGATCCTGTAATGTAATGGGATCGCATGATCCTGTAATGCAATTGGGTGGCTGGTCCTGCAATGTGATTGGGCGAATTAGTCCTGTAAGACAGTTGGACAGACTGGCTCAGCCAGCTACACCTCATTTATTTAACTCATCTGGAAACACCTCATTTACATAGTCCACAAACCTGCAACCTTATAAGGATGTCAAGAAAGGAGATGAAAGAAGTTATTTGATTGGTTAATAAAACATATAGAAGCCTTGCAAAAGCTGTAACAATGTATATCTGTGCCATCAAGATTGGTCTCCAGAGTTTGTGTGCACATCAGCTATTGACTTTTTCTCTCACCTCCCTGCGTGCTGGATCTGTTCCCACATTTTTGTCTGCTATAACCAGTGGAAGTGCCCTTCCAGGGGGACAAAGAGTCCCAACGTAGTCCAGGTGGGCTGGCCTCATGGCCATCCCAGGGGGGTGCCTTGGACAAAGTCACAACCTATTTATAATTATCTCCTTCCCACTTCCTTGCTCTTCAGCATCTGTTTCCCTCTTCTCTCCCTTTAAAGGTCCAAAGCTGGTTGTCATTACCCTAGACAACGAGAAGGTGTGGAGGAGTGGAAACCTGGATGTGACTTCTGCATCAGGTCGGCTCAGGCTTGAGATTTCCCCAGGGCATCGAGCCAAGCAAAGGTCTCCAGGGACACCAGAGACCCAAGCCTTGTTTTGGCAATTACTGCCTGCATCCTCACTGTAATCATTCCTATGCTGTGTAAAACATGAAGTGGGGGTTAGGAGGGTGTTTCCATCTGCTACTTGTGGAGGTGAGAGGATTCTAACAGGATCGCTGGACACTGGAGGGTCAGAAGTGAGGAGACAGAGGGCGGTGCTCCTGGGTGCCCAATCAGCTCTCTTCAGAGTACCTCTGTTTGTATCGATTTGTTAGATTTATTAGGTAGAGGGAGTTCCTTAAACAGCAAACAAGAAAGCCTGTTCTGGATTAAATTCTGTTGTCTCAGGGTATCTGTAGAATTTCTAATCCCCGGGCTGAGCCCCGGTGGCGTAGTGGTTGTGCGCGGGACTGCAGCCCACTGGGACGGAGGTTCAATTCCAGCAGTGGGGCTGGGCCTCCTACTCCCACCACCAGAGAGCAGTGATGCCCCCCCGCCCCAAAAAAAAAAAAAAAAGAATTTCTAATCCCCGTGTCTATGAATAAAGGGGCCCTGGTGGCATAGTGGTTATGCATTGGGCTGCAATCCATGTGGTCAGCGGGTCAGAAGCAGCAGAAAGACTGGGTTTTCCCCTCCTGTCAGCACTTACAGCCTCAGGAACCCACAGGGGTTTGCTATGAGGCCGCGTTGACTGGGTGGCAGTGAGTTTGCTTTTTGGTTTTGGTGCCCGTAAACAAGAGACTCTTTCGTGGATGGCAGCTAAAGCAACAGCGAGCTGGGTCTTAGGTTTTGGTTCCGTAAACAAGAGACTCTCACGTGGGATGGAAGCTGTAGGATGGGGCTGCTGAGCAGACAGTCAGTACTTTGGGCCCACCAGTCACTCTGGGGGAGGAAGATATAGGAGCCTGCTTCCATAAAGATTCCCAAACCCCAACTCTCTGCTGAGGAACACCAAGAAAGGCCAAGGAGCTGCAATGTTTATTGGCAGACACCAGACGCAGAGGAGCCAGCCTGCCAGAAGGAAACTGAGGTGGTCAATAAGACCCCTTCTAATTCATCCCTTCCCCACCATGGGGTCAATCCCCACTTGACAGCCACCCTAAAGGACAGAGTAGAACTGCTCTTCTGAGACTATATCTTTTCCTGGGACTAGGAAATCTCATCTCCCCACCCCTACCCCCACCCCCAGTCCCATTGCAGAGCATCTGGTGGTTTCAAACTGCTGAACTTGCAGTTCGTTGTCCCCTGCATAACCCTTATGGCACCAGGAATCCTTAAGACAACTTCCATTTCCATTAAATATTCATTGATCAGGAGCCCCAGTGGCATTGTTTACTAAGCATTGAACTATTAACTCCAGAAGTGGTTCAAACCCAGCCCCATTGAGAGGGAGGAGGCCGAGGCTGTTGGCTCCAGTAGAGACCTACAGACTGCGGCACCCTAGCTAGGATTTCCACTCCATGTCCACTCAATAACAATGGGTAGAGGAGAAACAAGGTCTAGAGTTTAAGAAACTTCATGGTTATCCTCAAAACACAGTGCACATCCCACTGGAGGGATGCAAGCTGGTTTTAACTGATATAGAGGTGAGCATCGATAGTGTTTGTGGTTACTATGTTTATTTCAGTCTGGACCAAGGTCACTAGCATCCAGAAATGATGATTGCTTTGACATTGCTTATCATGAAGCTTACTCGCTGTCAAAGAGCTGATTGCAACTCCTGGCACCCTGTAGGACAGGGTAGGTCAGCCCCTGTGGGTTTCCAAGACTGGAGCTCTTTATGGGAGTGGAAAGTCCCACCTTTCTCCTTAGGAGCAGCTGATGACTTTGAACTGCTGACCTGGAGGTTAGCCACCCAAGGTGAAAGCATGACACCATTGTACCACCCTGAATGGAGCCAGGATGAAGCTAGACTTAGTTAAATAAGAAGTAGGCTTGTTAAAAAGATGAGGATAGGTAAATCCTGGTACAGGCGGCATAGGCTAACTGGACAAACATTCGGGGAGCTGGGGTAAATGACCCCAGGCTCCAACAGATTACCAATCTTCCTCCCTCTCTTCTTTTGTCTCCTCTTCTCATTTTGGTTCTGTGGTCAAATTCTCCCCGGGAGAGAGGGAAAGCAGCATGCATTTGAATTTCAAAACAGCTGCTTTGACATGCTCAGCCTGTGCTCAGCGGTCCTCTCTGCCCTCCCCTCCCCATAGGGAGCTGTTCCATCGGGAGGCAGCTCTGCTTACCCACCTCCAGCCTCCGAGGAGGGCCAGGCCACCCGCAGGAATGCAAACCAGAATGAGAGTCAGAAAAACAAGGCTCGGCAGGGAGTTGCTATCTGCACTTCGCTGGGGATTAGAGAAGGCGCTCCGCCCCATTAGCAGAATGTCTCATGCGTTCATGTTTGAAACTTCAAACAGTCCTGCAGAGTTAGCAGCCGGGAAATTGTTACTCTTGCAGACGGTTGATTCTGTCTTGCTCCTTTTCAACCATCAGACTTGGTTGGCTTCTTAAAAAAGTAAATTTATACTTCTTGTCAAAGGAATCATTTCCTATGTTCTCCTTGTCATCTCAGTCCTAACGAGAGGCGGTATGTTTCTTGTCTTGTTTTGGATCCTGAAGACAGCGTCCAGAATAGTTCTGAGGAGACCCGAGAGCAGGGCGTACCATAGACAGGCACCACACCTGGCAGGGAACTTCCACTTGAGAAAACTCTGCGTACCATGGTGCGTAGACTGTGGGCATTTTTACCCCTGGTTTCTTACAAGCTGGAGAGGTCCAGGTGACTTAGGGGGTTACATGGTGGTCTGCTAACTGCAGGGCCAGGAGTTCGAACCCACCAGCGATCCTGTGGAAGGACGATAAGGGAGAAAGGAAGAAATGTGCCCCTAAGAAGTGAAAAAAGCCAAACCAAACAACATCGGGGGCATTGCTCAAAGTTCCGACTATTGGGAGTGTTTTCCTTATCTCCCTCCTTCAGAGAGGTCCCAGGAAGGGGCTGCAGCATGACGGCTGAGCCCTGCCAAGTGGTACCTGCAGAGAATCATCCAGAAAGAGGCACGAGATGTCTTTTCCTCAAATACCTTCCCATTGAACCAGAGGGAAGGTACTGTGACAGGACTGGGCACCATGGGCATTTGGGCCACTTCTTCACATCATTGACTTGTGCGTTCTGGTCCTGCTGGAGCCAGAACTGGTTATACCCAGGTCTTTCCTGTGCCTCTTCAGCTTGATGGCCACGACTTTGTGCGACACATTGAGGAAGGGGGCTGACTCCTTCCCAAGTTGATCTTTCCCCTGGTGTTCTCCCCCCATTTCTAAGCCGATTGCTGTAGAATCCATCTCAGGGTAGAATATCTCTGTAGGATTTGCTTGACTGGAATTTCAATGAGGCCTGTCTTCTGCAGAGGTCCTGGGTGGGTTTGAGTGGACGGTAGTAGTTGAGCAGCCCGAACCACCCAAGGACCTCAGTGACGCCTGTCAGTTTTATTGTGTCCCAAATATATCGTGGTAGCCTAATGTCTAGGACTTGGATACAGCCCTGTTTGGAAGCGGTGTTTCCTTGTTATGCGTACAAGAGGCTACCTAACTAGGGTGGTGTGATAGTTCAGGATGATATCAACTAGATACTCGTGGCTAGGGGTAGAATCAAACCTGTCAATCAAGTCTCAGCCTGATACATCTCCTTGATCTCATCATTGGAGCGCTGCTGGCAAAGTGGTTATGAGTTGGGCTGTGATCCACGTGGGTGGCAGTGCGAACTCACCAGCAACTGTTCAGGAGAAAGACAGACCTCTCTACTCCCATAAACCAGTTAACCACCTCAGAAACCCATGGGAGAGGGGGGTCACTGCGAGTCAGCAGTGAGGGTGTTTTGGATGTCATAAGCCTGTTTAATT